>DWHO01002132.1:0-13863 GCA_018247575.1 Eurytides lysithous rurik | reverse complement strand
ATATATATATATATATATATATATAAATGCACTTTTTACTTAGGCGAAATATATATAGAAGATAATAAAAGAATAAAAAAGGTTGACGAAGATAATAAAAAAGGTTGACTTAGCAAATCGGTCGCGTTATCAAAACCGTTTTAATTTAAACAGCCAAGTTAGGGAAGACAATAGTTAAGGACGAACTTTTTACCGGAAAAACATTTACGATAACCAAGAATTGAGAAAGTATCGTTTTAAAATGCTAAAAGGCAAGAAAACGCTTCGAAACGGTCCGTTCGTTTCTGAATTAATCGATGATCATCGGCTAAGAGAGCAACTTTTTTAAAGTCCATTCAAAGCGAACTTTCGCGGATTTGATCAATTCACAGTGTACAAGGAGTTTCTTTGTGTTGGACACTGACGTAGCTTTTAGTCAATGAATTGTCCAAGGTATACGGCTGTGGGCCATGTCATCTGCAATGAAAACACGCTGTACGATCTTTTTCGATCGCGTAATCGATGCTCCTCGGTCGCAACTTGACGGACGGCGGACGAGGCGCGCGTGAAATATTCCAGCGACACGAATTCCCGCTAATCGCGCCGACTTATTCGGGAGCATTCGGACACAATGGCCGATAAACGAGTTTAAATCGCGGCCGTTCGCACGAGACGAGCATGTCATTAGGTGATCGGCTGGCGGTGCAGTCGCGGGTCTGACACCGCTTATTACGTCGCCTCTATTACAACTTGGCAAGCGCTAGATTCATTTGACACCTCCGTGGCGGGGTTGCATCGCTAAAATTGTAAGAGCCAGATATCAGATTGAGATATCTCGAGGACAATCTATCTGTTTCTAAATTTTTTTCGATCATTCTTTGATCACGATTACGGATAGCGTCTTGCGAGTGATTTGGAGTGACGTAATTCGGGTATATAATCTCAATAGATAAACAATAATGTTTAAACAAGAAATAAGAAATTTCACTTTTGTAGTAGGAAGTAAGGAAAGGGAAAGATCAGAAAGAGTCGTTATCAAAGTATGGGTTTAAATCTTAGTAAAGTATATCACTCGTCTAGCGAGAGATTGATGTCGAGATCACCTCGAAGCATTGTGCTGGATCGGTGGCAGAACGGAGCGATAAAGCTCACATCTAATTAGATTAGTTTTCCCCTTAGCGGGATTCCTGGCGAAGCTCGGAGCGGCTGCGAATGCGCCAGCGCCTTGTAGCCATCTGTCACACGTCGCGGGCGCACCTCCCCGCAACTCATGCGCCCCTGGTACTTCTAATTATAGTCCGAGTGCTAATTAATTAGGAGTAGCTCGGTGTCGGCTTTTTAATTTTGAATTATTCACATTGTCTCTGACAGGTCATGAAGCCCCAGTCCACTGTATCATTCTAGCCATTTTTGTCTTTGAATTATGGGGCATTGTTAGTGATAGTAATAGGACGCGCCATTTATAAGATAATAAATAATACCGTAGGTAACATAATCACATACTACTGTTATTTTATCTCAACAAAAGGCTTTTCTTTTCACTGCCCACGGACGCGAACATGGTGAAATGTGCTGGTAGCGTATAAGCACGATTCTCTATGCCATGTTTCGTTTGGCATGCCACGTATCCCGCTGTTAGAATCATTAAGATAATGGATGTTTGCAAAAATAAACGTTCAATTACGCGTTTCGCACTGCGGCGGCTATAGCGAGGCTATATAGGGCTAAACGTCTTCGTATATACTTAACTTCTTTGTCGGATACTTATCTCACTGCATACTAGACACTCGTTCTTAAAATAGCGTCGACCCTATGCTCATTTTCTTGCTTATAATTGAATAGATTGTCACTTAATTTACAATGATGGCTCTCAGAGTTTACGGCACACTTAACGGTGTCCAAACAAACATCATCCATGGACAATGGTGTAAATTAAAAAGCACCATATCATGAAACCTCCGCTGCGTGGCGGCCAACAATTAAACGGCGATATTAAACTTTTAAATTGACGCATACCTTTTAAGGGCCGCGTCGTTTTATAATAGCACTATATTATTATAAATTAATTTTGAAATAAAGTAAGGGGCGTCCGTTTAATTTTCACCTTATGCCACTGCGACGCCCGCCTTTTGCTAAGCGATGATAATTTTATTGCACCTCGGACGTTAAACTTGGTAATTTAGATCCGCGTATCAGAATACGTTTCGTCGGTGGAGCGCATCTGCTCCGTTAACCGCTCATCTATAATTGAAGAGGGAACGTCTCGGGACTTAATTCACCAGCTTGCCAAATACCGAATGTCGCCGGCGTTTAATGCGCGGAGAGAGAGTCGCAGGGAGCAAATACTATATACTATATGTGCCTTCAAATAATTCCCATAAAATTCATCCAATAACAGTCCTACATCGCCTACTTTATTATGTGATTCCCAAACAAAACATCATTAGTGCGCGTTCGGACGGCACAAAAAACTAAATGGGCTCCGTTCAAACAAAACAACGGTAATCATCACGCAATATATTCACGTGAAATGAAAACAAAAAGTCGGTAGTTTTTAAAACACGGAGCGGCCCGAACGGCGGGAGTGCGATGAACTCCACTCTTCAGGAGGTAACGCTCTTTAAAATCTTTTAATACGCAATACAGACGTCACGATTAGAGAATGGCCGATGATAAAGTGCGCGGTGCAAGGCGACAATTTACGAAAGAGCGGGACGAGATTATCGCGCGTCCCGCGGGCGTGAACGGGCGCGGCCCCGGCGCATGAGGTATAAAAACTCGGGCCGTTGATTTTATAATTTATTTGTTACACATTTGTCGTTGCGTGAAGATCGGGAGATACATGAGCTTTTTGTAGGAGGCTAGCGAGCAATACGCATCAGATGTGATTTGAGGAGTAATTTATGGTGTTTGTACAGCGGATGTCACCGCGCGCGCCGTCGTAAACAAGCGTTTTGTTGTATACGTTACAGGCAATGGATAAGCAACCGCAATGAGTGTCATAAACAAGCTGCTTACACGCCATTGAGTACGACCGACGAAAGTGCGTCACGTCATTACGCGCCACCGATTGTTTGAATTTCGAATCACGTGGCTGGCCACAGATTAGCCACAGATTTCCAATTAGACGCGATCGCGAAGATAAAAATGGCGTCGGATCGTTCATAGTGCCACACTAATTGCAGGCGCATTTATTATGTTTAAATTGTGCATAAGTCTTCTGGTTTTACGAAGGCGGCCGTAGGGATCAATCACTCTTGTATTAACCGAGTTTTCGCTCGCGCCAACTCGCTGTCGGCGTCGACGCGTCGGCCATATTTCAAATGCATTTGAGATATAGACCGCGTTTTGTCAATGCATCGCCGCGCTGATTTCGATGATTTATATCTAATTATCATTGCTCTTGTTAATGTCAGTTTCACGGCACATTCCCCGACGTCGCCGAGACGATTTCCTTTTTAATTTATGCGTTGAAATTAGCATCGGCGCTATTTAATGAGGGTTGCGCATTTGAAAATTGATACATTGTATTATTACTCACATAAATGACTGGTGTGTTGATAAACTAAGTGTTAAATCAAGTTTATAACGTTCCGTATTATATTTCCGTATTGTTGACAGACGGAAGTCGCGGATCTGTGTTTTTTTTTTAATATTGTGCCGGAGAACGAGACTGTCATATAAATATTCACATTGTTCTTTACTAGGTGCTGCGACAAACAAACGGGTCTAATTAAAAAAAAGAGAAATACGCTGTGTGGTTATTAAAAAAGCAGACATATTTATCAAGCCCCACGACAGTCAAAATACCACATACACTCCTAAACTGTGAGTTGAACGTCCTACAGATCCGATTCTGACAGTTTACGCTTCGAGCCCAACTTGGGATAAAATATGGCTTGTGCTCAGACGGATACCGTAGTGAGGGGGCTGCGAGGGGTTGCGGGGTTGGTCGGAGGGGCAGGGGGACAGAAGACGTCCGCAAATAGCGAGCATCCCAAGCGAGCAAAACAATACCAGTATGATATTATGGTTTCAGGGCGGCGCACAGAGCTGGCGCACGGAAATTTGAATTATATTTTTGAACCGCTCCGACTTGTACGCCGCTCAATTGTGTGTTAACTTTTCATTCTCTCCGTCGTATTTACGGCCGGAAGGAAGGACGAACTTTTGCATTCATCGACGTAAAAGATGATTCTAATAAACTAGACGTTCGATCACACTCTAGTATTCTCAATAGGCGACAAAAGTTCTTAATACGTTTCCACTAAATGTGACGTTATTTAAGCCACGATCTGATAACTACAGTGATCGTAATGAAGTCATTTGATGCGGGTCCAAGCTTTAATTAGGCAATTGGCCGAACTGACGCATTGTTTACGATGGCCCGCACTTCAACTGAAGTCTTTGTAGCTGGCGCAAGACGAGGTCATCCGAACCGCTCTAGGATAGAAACAACAAACATCTCTTTGATCAGATTGAGTTTTTGTTGCCGATTCGATTGCCCCCGTTGTATTTTTGGCACAATTCAGAATCAGTCCTGTGTTAGATATTGATTCTGCTCGAAAATTGAAATAGACTTGATTTAAAACTGTTAGAGTTACTTCGACATAATTTCTGCGGGCTAATGTCCGGCAAGTATATCTGCTGCAAGGGAACGTACCGTTAGTATGTTTAATTTTGATTGGCGCACACGGAATAGAGTTTATGAGATGCGAATGCCCGAAGAGCAGCGTGGCGAGTGGAAGAGGCGAATGCAAGACGTGGGCAGCAAGGGCGGGACGGAGCGATGGCGCAGAGACAAAGAGGCGGCCGCGTTATATCGGGCACTTGGGTATAACAAGTGGTAGGGACGGACGGGCGAGCGACAGCCGCGGACGGCTATAAATAAATAATGCGCCAACATTTTATTATTATCATAGTGCCAGTGCCGGCCACGTGCGTCGGCATTCCGCTCGGGAAACTGGCAACTCGGCACATTCCGAAATAAACCGCACTCCGCGCCCTGCAGCGCACTAATTATAAAACGCTTTGGCCCGAAAAATGGCCCGAATGTTGCCGTCTCTACACGGACGCAGTCGATCTCGGCCGATCGCGATGACAAGCTTGCCACTTTTTTGCATACCCCTTCGCACTCTGTTCAAGTGATGTGCCAGAATAAAGATAATAAAATTGTACTAGGCCACTACATCACATGCACTCTTGCTTTGCCATCGTAACGAAACGATCTTATGATGCGACATCAAGCAACATATACTCTGCATGAAAGTCCGCATTTACATGCAATTTATAAATATTGAGCGAAAATAAAATAAAATACACGAACACGGAGACTGCTTCGAAACCTAATTCCGTTATAATCGAATCCGATTTGTTATCGAGCGATCGCGAGCGGCGTTTTGGCGATGTCAAATCTAAAATCGGCGCAGCGACATTTTAATTACATGCAATTTAATTACAGCTCAACGACGGCGAACGCATAAATAACGGAGGATTATTGGCGATAAGCGTGATACCATCATTTCATAGCAATTAACCGGCGAAATGAATTGACGACTGCGATCCGACTCAGAATTAGTGCGGCTAACCGTTCGCGGAATTAGTTCTATTTGCGACCCATTCACGATAGTCGCCTCGTTGATTATTATTTTAACGGACAATTAAAATTTGATGGCCTCTTCCACTTCGTTAGTTTTCGACCCGCTCCGTACAAGCGCGCACTCTACAACTCTGAACGGTCTTAACCGCCCTCCGTCGCAATGGAATTAATGCTCTGCGTCGCGGGCCAGAGGGTCGCCATTGAAATGACGATGTAATCTACCGTAAGATGTTTTCGTGATCGAAACTGCTACACTTACTGGCAAGACTAAATGTCAATAAAAATAGTCGTAAAATATGTGGGAACGAGAAGGAATTCCGGCTTTAAGTCAGTTGCGAATAGAGTCCACATTGAGTTCGATGCCACAATTTGAGCGCCGTTATGAGGAATGTGTGAAGTAGAAATCAAGTATATGCACACATTCGTTGAGAAATTGACACTTATTAAGATGGATAATTTTTTTTAATTGGCATGACGACACCACTTTATTACGTCGCGCCGCTGACCGCTCGTTAAGTGCGACGTGACATTGTTTGATTTGAAATTCCCGCCATTTGCTCCGCGTCAATCATGGGGACACTCGAGTGAGTCGCTGACGTTTTTTTTTCTCTCGACCAAATAGCGTCCGCGTACGTCGCCAGTGACTCCTCAACTCTAAGGTCGCATCCATCGGCGAACACAATTAAAAATGGAACATTACGAGGCTAATTGAAATTCTCCGCGTGCAGCGTCTGGAGAGGGCAAATTGGAAGCGACGCTGCGAGTCGAGTGGGAGTGGTATGATGCGCGTACGCGATATGAGCCGGCCCGTTCCAAATCCAAATTATCCGATTCGGATTCGGAACGAGCGGCGGCCGCGTGACCAATCGCTAATTGGAGAATGCGCCGCCGATGCGCTCTTACGGAAGCCGATCGCCGTTCTATAATTGGACCTTTCGGATTAATTCGAATTTTCGATTTTGAACGCGCAATCGGCCACTCCCGGTGTTACCGCGGCCGATGTGGGAACGGGCCTCTAACGGTTGTTGCGAGCGCCGGTTCGATCGAAATCCCACGTGGAGTATTAACATACGTTCATTATTAAAACCATCGCTACACAAAGTTGAACGATTGAGAATTTCTCTCAAACCTCAATGTCGTCGATCGTTTAAGAAAATAAACAGAATTGATTCGTTGGCTACGGATTATACGTAAAGCGTTTGAAGAGTGAGCACGGAAAGAGTGGCGGAATCAATTACCGCACGACATGTGTTATTGGGCGCCCGTGGAATGGAGGCCGTGGGGGCGCAAATCTTCCTGGTCTCCAACAAATGGCGCTGCGGGGCGCACAGCCCCGATGTCACGCCGCGACGGCTACGTCGAAGGAATACAATGAGCACGGCCGCGAGGAAATATTGCAGTTTCGCTCGGGCACTCCTTCCCTTTCAATTTCCGGGATAGCGGGGAGCGAGGATAAACCGCCGTGGAGTGTGGGGCTCGTGTACGGATTCTAAATGACACACTCGTTACTGTCCACTATTTGCTTTTGTGACGACGATTTCTGTTCGTGATTTATTTGTCATTTTTACTAATTAATGTTTTCCTATTAAATCATACTTTTTTTCAATTACACTTTAAAATTTACTAAGTGGCTGGTGAAACAACCCACCTGAGGTTAAAATGCAAACAGTTTTAATCGGTTCGGCGAAAGAATATTCACTTTTCCCTGAACACAATTCCTTAGTTCTTCTCAGGAATCTTCTTATGGTACTCCGATTGTGAAATTCTTAAATACCCTGTCGCTATTTTAACGATCCAGATTCAGAGAGATTTTGATTTTCTGGTTACTAATATATGGGAAATTATTAAACACATTGTAGCATCACGAATATATACACGTATGTTACGCTATAAATTATAGCAATCAAAATTTACAAAAGAAACAAGCTAGTTTGATTGGTTGTTTTTAGAACAGTTTAGAAAGCTAACTCTAGCCCTTTTATTACGCTACCACCGCAGAGACTCTGCCACTGGACCATAACACCAATGGCACAACATTAAAAACCTCAGATCACTAATGGGGACAGCTTTAATAAAAATAGGCTTAGTCCCATCTTCACTTGACGGTGGCACCGATTAATGGGTAAATAACATATTATATCAAGAGTATTTCCTCGTGGGCAATGAAGACGTTGGCACCCCGTGGATGTGGCTAAGATCGGAGTCGCCGTTCCCATTATCGCGGCGTTCACCTCAATTCGGGCCCTTTGTAAGGAATACGGCACGGAAAAAATTGAGCCAGAAACGAAATGAGAGCCATCAAACGCTTAACCAGATGAAAGTGAATTGGGGGTTAACAGCGGAGGGTGGGCCGACGGCGAAATATGGCTAAATTTAATCGGGGCAAGCGATGATCCGATGTTTTTAACGGCTTAACCGTATATTTAAGATAGAAAGAAAATGTATCGATGACGTGCGGGATGAATATCATATAATATTTATTGAAAACCCTAACAGATTATATCATGATGACGATTGGTTGGAAACAAATAAGCTTTGCTGCATGACGCGCGTGCGGCAACGACGTTGTTCTTATAAAGGAAATAATCACCGTGCGCGGCGTGACGATAAATTACGCGGCGTTTACGACTAATTTATTAATAGAAATTTTGCGAGCGAAGCTTAGCGGTGTCGTAAATAAGTTAACCGGCGTCGGCCAATGCGAGCTCGTAAAACTCGTCCGCGGCCGCAGATTGGGCGCTCAACGGCCAATGGACGCCTCGCCAGTTCAAAAGCGACGGTTTACGAGCGGCGGGCGGCGTCTTTTTGCCGTTTTGGCGCCAAAATTGACATGTTTAGGTCGTCGCGCGGCTCCAGGTCGCCATTTGCGGTGGCCAGGTCGTACTCAGATGACGCTATTAATACCCCGAAGAAATATCGCCCGACGCTCGCGTCTCCTATCCAATTAAATGTAATGTTCATGACTACTATATAGGCATCGTTACTAAGTCATTACTCTAGTGACGTCTCCCCTATATCGTCAAATATATTCGGTAAGCTGAAGACCGTTAAAACGATGATGTTCTTTCACTAAAATAACTTGAGCGCACGCTCTATATGACGGGGCTAAAACGACTTGGCGCCGTAGACGGTGTCAAATCAACAGCCGCAGTGACACGGGAGAGGAAAAAATAAAAGGCGAGACCACATCAACGCGCGTTCAAGCTGCACGGCTATTTGCAGGCGAATTAATTAGACGGATTTATGGAACAATCTAGACTTCACCTACGGTCCTATGTAAAACGGCGGAGGTTAACGAGGATTTACAATGTAATAAAGCTGTCAGTGCGCACGGAGTGACAGACAAGCCTGTCGTGATGTTCGCGGACGCGGGGTAGTGACACGCGTCGACCATAACAATTAAATGATTCCAAGGCACAACGTGAAAAACGTCTCAATGACGTTTCGATGGTCAGTAACACTTCTCAAAACCCGTCATGAGATCTATCCTTGTTACCAATGGCAGCCACTTGGTTGGCAAACTTTGTGTTTGGTCTTCAATTCTTGGATTTACCATGTGGTATCGTAATGTGTAAAGGGTGTGTGCGTAAATAGAGTACTCATTTAAACCTAATCATGATGTTTGTTTTTGATGCTGATTGTGTTAAGCAACAAAAGGAGTAACTGTATTTATGCCTAATAAATTATCTTTAACAGGATTGTGAATAAATACTAGAAATAAATTAATGACTGTAAAAAACTTGGTAAATTTCGGCGTTGATGCTGGGTTGATGAATCATATTCAATAGCTAAGAGAAGAAGAAAGGGAAAAAGAGAATGACAAAGGCAAATTACTTTGTAATCGTGCAATATAAATTTAGGAACACTGGCTCGCTTAAATTAAATACAATAGATAGAGAGAGAAGACAAAACCAACAATCACAATGGATAACGTCTTACCAGTTTTTATCCATACACGTAATAATGCTCACAATAGAAAAGTGTATCATCAATGTGCGTGTGTCATCATCAAGTGGGATATCCTCTAGCAGGGCTCAATAGATTCATGGCACCAACACATCTGGGGCTAGCGAGGCCCCTTAATCCAGTGTGACGACTTTGGCGCGACGAATCCGTGACGAATTGCCGCCGGAACCGGCCGAATCCCGGCTTTGTCCCCTCATTTTGTTATTTCTCTTATTGCTCACGGAACCACCCCGGGCGCTCGACTCTTACATTATTCATTGCGCGTCGATTGCTGACGCGCCGCTAACTGTTATTGTGTTTCACGGATAAAAAAACAACCGGTCCGATGATACGACGCCAGAAGTTTATGCGCCGTTATAGCTTGTACATCCCGCCAGGATTCAATTCTTCGCCAAAGCAAAATTTAGCTTAACGTAATGAACGCAATTGCTGGTGAGATTAGGACAAAGGGAAACTGTTCATCCCAACAGCCGGTGCGCATGAAAGCGACATCCATCATCACTCAATGGGCGACCATAAAACTCGAATAAAATATCAGATCGCGAGGTGAATTCCCGCGAAAGCGTCCGCGGCCCACCGACAGGGACTGTATCGTGAGGCAAAAAGATTAGCGCGGGGGGCGTCGTAAAGAAACAATTTTCTGGCATCCCCGCACCGGGGGACCCGCTTTATGGAATGCGGCGACATGATAAAAATCCGGTATGAGCGCCGTTCGGCTGTTTTCTGATTTCCACTTGAGAGACCGCCTGGGCCCGGCATTGTGCGATTTGCATAGCAATTTCCTCAATGTGTCTAATCCTCTTCTATTATACAATATCGCAATTTGCGTATAAGAAACATCGATACTTATCGCTATCTTTTGTGTGACCTATGCAATAAATTATTGATTGGTTGATTGATGGTACTCACGCAGCTTTAAGTAATAATTTGGAAAAAAAACTTTTTCGTATATATTTTCACATGTAAATGCTCCCTGCACCATTATTTTGTCACTTCCTTTTCGCTTTAAAAATGTGTGTTGTGTGTAAGTTGAATAATTAAACTTTCGTGTAATGATGCTTAACATTCTAGTAAAATAAACTTCAGTTTTATTTAAAACAGAACATTTTATTGTTTAATCCGTTTAGAGACAAATAAAAATATAAAATTAATTTAATCGAAATCACATTGACATACAAGATGGACGTACACCAAATAGCATATTAATATACATTTGCGAGTTAGATTTATAAAAAGAAAAAAAGTGTTTTGTGAACATCGCAGGTGATCTACCGAAGCGATGTCCGCACTACGCTAACTTAGACAAGAACCAACTACACAAAGTTTTATTGTTAATTTAAACTCATATACAGACAATATATGTAACTAATCAGCGCGTGGCGTCCCATACATCCAGGGAACGACGCTCGCCCAAACAAAAGGTTCAATAGTATGGCTTCCATGTTAACAATGCGAGAAATAATATATAACACAAACAAAACAATTCAGTCTCAACGCCCAAAAATATGCCTAACATACACTAAACAAACATAAGGACGCGGGAACCGGCGGCGGTCTAGCAGCGGCTGAGGAAGTCCAAGAGCATCGCCATGCCGGCGTCGACAACCCAGAATGCGCCGCTGGATAGACCGCCTCGGTTCCCGCGTCATCTATGGGGCTGCGAACGAACATAGCTTCTAGAAAGAACCACGACCGGGAGCGGTCGGGTATCCGCGCACTGTGTACAAAAATACGGCAAGGCGTCTTATAACTTTTATATTTCAATATTTCAATTTTAAAAACCTTCTCGTCACACGTGGAGAGGGGGAGCGCCCGGAAAACAACGCCACATCTAATTATAATTTTTCCTGCAGAAGCATCTAGTTCTCTATTAATATAACGCACATACATATAATATCCGCCGGCGACGGCCGCGTCGGGTCCGCGCCGACGGAGTGCAATTACAACTAGCGTATACTGCGTACGTATTTCTGTTTCAACTAACTAATTAGTACACCTGCCCATCTAAACCGTTAGTAAAATTAATCGGCGAATGTTTCGACACTAATCAAGTATTACATCCAACTAGCCGAAACGACGACGCTCTATTATCTACCACCATTTAAAACCAATGACAATAATTTAAAATCTCTTAAGTAGAATCCTTAATATCTCACTTAGGCAAGTTAAAATTGTATCAATTACGTATACATCGTTTTCCAATAGTTTCCCAATACACCTAATTAAGTTTAAAACTAAGCTCAGAGACGTGTAGCTGAGAACTGTTAGTCGTATGGCATTTGAAGTTAGTGGTCCCGAAGAACGGTGGCTTCGGTCGGACTTAACGTGCTTTATTCAATCACTTAAAATTACATTTAGTATACACATATTACATTCAACGTTTTACGTATTTTTAGTTTTTTTTTTTTTCATAATCGTATACATAATTCCGCAAACAAATTTCGAACATCGGCGCAAATGTTCCATGAGAAAAGAACCAATGAAGCGTCCCTCAACGACGCGAAGTCAGGGATCGATAAATATCGATCGGAAATATATCGTTGTGTCGCACCCTTTGAACACCCCTTCACTGTAACGTGTCTGATATCGTTGTGATTGTATAATTTTGAAAACTCAAATCGTGCTTTATGTCAGATCGTGAGAGAACTTTCGTACAGTGTTAAGAGGTTGGCCAATTGCAAAAACGAAGATTTGTCCTAAGGAACTTAAGCTAGCGGCGCGCCGTCCGGCTCCGAGGAGCCTTCGGGAGCGCCGGGATACAAAGCGAGGGAGGCGGAATATAAGAACTAGTATGCGAGCACCCCCTTTGCGGACTTCGTTTTTGCAATGGCCAAACTAAGAGCAGGGGTGCACGAGGTAGCTCGTGGTAGAGTTGGGTGCTAGCTGGGGATCGCGCCTCTGAATCAGGTGGGATTTGCTATAGGGGGTACTCACGACGTCGGGGGTGGAGGCGCCGTCGTGGCTGCTGTCGGGGGCGGAGCGCGGCTCCCCGTTGGCGTCCGGCGGCCGCGCTGACTCCCGCTCGTCGATCACCAGGTCGATCGGCATCTTGCCCTTCAGGCAGCTGATGTAGCGGTGGCAGAAGTTGTCGCACAGCTCGTGCACCTGTCGGCAACGGAGCGCCAGTTAGACAGTTGCCTCGACGGCGAGCGAGCTTTTTCTCGTTCGCGCGAACTTTCCGGTTACCTCGCTGACCGGCAAAAGTTCTATGTGACTGAGATGCTTCCCCGGTCGAACCGGTCTCATGCGACAACGGTTGTCGCTGTGTGGATTATGTTTCTGGACGCATTCTACTGGAGAATACAATGACTAACATAAAGACTTAATCACTACTAATTTAGTAAACGTTATTGTGTAATACTGAAGCGATGACGGTCGTTATTTAGTTGTCAGTAGACACAAGAACGTAGGGCGAAAATTTCCGCCACTCGAATTGTAACTGCCCCAGGTTTACGAGCCCCGGTCAGCTGCGTAGAAATTATACAAAGGCCACACCTTGCGCTGATCCAAAAACAAATAACATTTATCTTGTCTCTCCATCGATGCTAATCATTTACGTTTTATGAATACATATCTGTTTCAAACATCTTTGCGATTGATATATGTGAGCTTAGAAGCCACAATGACAGCGTGTAAAAATGTCTAATTAATATTTATCATTCTGTGTGAGACAAATAAATTTAATTTAATTCCCGATGAAATATGACACGTAATTATCACTCCGATGCTTGGATATGCAGCGTTATTAAAAGTTATGGGATAACTCAATTCAAGAATGGAGCTCTCGATTAAGCAGGTTTTGAAAAAACGTATTCAACGAATTCAACAGCATGTTTGTGGCTATTGATAATTTCCCAACAGGGCACCCATTTGATGACGTCGAGACAAAGCCTGTAAAATACATAATTAATACGAACAAAAAGCATGAAATGACAGAAACAAAAGGGAATACATTTTGCACCGAATCGAGCCGTGGGCCAACTGTCGCGACGAGCTCCTAAAAAAATTACGAAACGCAATTTAAAAACTTGTGTTTAATTTTTTTTTCCCCGTCTCGTCATAAACACGACCCCCGACGGCGTATTAATTCCGTACCTTATAAATTTTCATAGGCATAATTAGCTTTTAAATTAACATAAGGCAATAAAAACGACTAAAGAAATTTTTAGACAGCGCCTCGTCGAGGCGAAATAAAATAAAATGGCGGCAGGTGGGACGCGGGAAAAAAGAGTGCGGAGAGTCGGGAGCGTTTTCGAAAAGCGAACGGCGCTCCTCTCGGCGGATTCGAAAATAGAACGCGTCCCCGGAAACGGAAACAG
>DWHO01002131.1:0-13869 GCA_018247575.1 Eurytides lysithous rurik | reverse complement strand
TTCCTCCCCTCCCCTTCCTCCCCCTCCCCCTCACCCGCTACGTATTCTCAGCCGCTTGCTCGTTTGTCAGCTTACTCCATAAAAAAAATTACAATTTTTACTACTCTCATTTCAGTTATTACTACTCTAGTAATTGGGCTAATGGCAATGCCCTTCTAACCGAAGCACAATAGAGCTAATTTTATCAATACTTTGTTAAAAAGTGTGTTTTAGTAAATAGTAGTCGCTGTGACGTCTACGTTACCATGGGTCTCTTGCTACGCCTGTTGTAGCGTTGACTATGATAAAGTTTACCGTAGTTTAAATGTTTTTTTTTTTATTTTCCTCCATACAGTTAATATTTATGGATAAATAAACAAATAATAATAATTGTGTTACCTTCTAACTATACTTATTGTTAACGTGGTTCATTTCATAAAACGTTATTGTGGAATTCAATTATTGGAGAAATATTTACTAAGACAGTTATAATTTAAGAAACGAGATTAGTTCTTTTTTATGAATTGTCTTAAAAACAAACGAATCTAGTTAACGACTCGTGTGGCAGTTTCATGTAACATTGTAACGCGACTTTCGTTACCATTGTTCATCTAGTCGATAATAGATGGCAGTGCGCGTAATATCCGTTTAGCGTTGAAGTTGTGTTTCAGTATATTATGTATTCAATGTCACTTTCACGTTTATCATCAGATATCGTATGTAGTAAATATGCTATGCACATTAGCACTTGAACGTGAACGTGAGGAGGGTTGCCATTATTTTGACCCAAAAACCTCATCTGACCCCGAATACGTCTCAACGACCTCAACGCCTCGCCGTAGAATTAATAGAACGACATCATAACCCAGAATGTCTCAACCGTTGAGTGTTAGCATCTTAAGTCGGCACGTCCCTAAGGTTTAGTGCTCCGACGCTTTGAATAGAATTTCATTAAACAAAATGCGCAAAATGTATACTTACTTTTTTATACTTTATAAAAAAAAGTTTTTAACTTTTTGTAAACAAAAAAGACAACTTACGTTTTACGAAACTATTGTCATATAATATATCAAATTTCTAACTGAAATTCAAGTCGAAAAATAATAAAAGTGTGAAAAGATATATGATGCTTAGAAGGTAACAATTCGTAACGAAGCAACGATCATCACGATTGTACGCGGCGGGGCGACAATAGCCGCCGTCTCGCGTCCCTAAAGATCGGTTCGGACAGAGACGGCATGGCGCCGCAGGCGAGTTTGGTTCGCTCTCACCCCTCGGCGAGTTTCGGGAGTGATACAGCAGTGCGGGCGTCGGTAGGGAGCGGTACAGTCGCGCTGGCGCCGCAGGCCGCGCGGCCTTGCGATACTAGGTCACGCGGAGCCCGACGCTCTGATGCCTCGTCAGCAATTAGGTCGGCGTTTGCTGACACTACGTGTACCCGCTTCGGTACAATCGCGCACGGCGCTAATATGGTTTCGTCGCAATGGTACCGACAATCGAGGCGACACTTTACAAATTAGCAGTACTATCGAAACTTATTGTATAATTCTCTTCATTTTTGTAATAATGATTGGACTAAAAACTATGAAGTAGATATATAAATATATCTAAGACCTCCAATGTTTTGTTTAGTGAAACTAAATTACACAATTTAGTACAAAAATAATCTTCACTAATATATACCTACACACATACATACATAAATATATTACCATGTTGTTCTAAAGATCATAATATAACATAATAATTTAGGATCGCATTTAATTTATTCTGTATAAATTAATTCGAAATTTTACCTCTTACATAAATAAAACTTCGTATATTCTTATGTGTAAACATAAAAATGTACAATATAAAAATGTACACGAACCTTTATTTATCATGCGGTTATTCTTATCTGACCTCAAGCTGCCGTCTCATATAGGTTTGACTAAGTCAAAGTGCCACTCACTGTATGCCGCAATATGGCAATAATACAATCACACCGATGACGAACGAACGAACGAACGAAATCGGATCATGTATTAAAATTTACTAAAAGCATCACACAGATATTTTTTTTCAAGTAGACGGGCAAACGGGCACGCAGCTCGCCTGATGAAGCAATAACCGGTGCCCATTGACATTTGCAACGTCGAGCATTTTGCAAATGCGTTGCTCGCCTTTAAGTTGGAAATTTTTGGAAAGGAAAAGAGAGGGCAAGGAAAAGTTAGTAAAAGGAAGAGGGAGTATAGAAAAGGAAGGAGGAGGCATCGGCCACCTCACCGGACGAAACGCGATAGCTCAAATACTTCCACTTTACGCCGATCTTTTGAGAGGTCGTGGCACCTATCTGGTTCGAGCCGACCCATACAGCAGATACGAAAGCTGCCGCGTGGCTCTACCACCCTAAAATCTATTACGATTAAGATTATCAATCAAAATACAATCGCCTATAAAAGAAATTTGACATATTTTATAAAGATAATAAATAAGATTTTAAAGTAAAACTTAAGTCATATATAATATAACAAAATTTGCCCCGTGTCAGACACTTTCAAACGTAGGAAGGTTAATGATAATGAAAATATTGGGGATTAAAAATTGACCGACACCTAGAACCCCATTACCAATTATTATTATAAATTCCAACGAATTCAAAAATACGGCAACAATGCATATTCGTATATTTTTAACTTAATTACCGTATAGTGCTTAATTCTATTTTTTTTTTCATATTTTGATATACAAAGTTATTGTCCGTTTAAATAAAAATCGTGCCATCAATCGCTACTAAAAATTGATAGGGATATAAAGTATGCCTGAATAACTCGTAAAAGTTTTCACAGATCTACGATTCAACAGATCATTATTGGAAACAAAAGCATGCTTTTCTTGACCATTATCCCTCACCCACGACCAAAACACGCGCGCTCCGGGCAATTTTCGTGAAAGTAGGTTGATAGTTACTTCTTTGTTTTTCTATCTTCGTCGAAACGTTCTGTTTACATAGATCGTGAGGGTGGAAAAGAAAATATCCATCTTCGCATCTATCGGAGTTGGCGCAGCGAGAACGGTGGAGGGAAGACTTATACGGATGGAGGGGAACGGCGATCGATTGTGTAGGGTTGACTCGGGCGAGCGTAGATGTTTCGGGGAGCCTGTTCGTTTCTGCTACGAACTCCCGTAGTGAAGAGCCGCTTAACCCGCTTGAAAAAGTTCTGAGATACTTAGCATATATCGAATTACCGATAATTATACAATAGATGTTGAGATTTATAGATTCTTGAGTATTTTAGTACAACAAAAGATAGAATAGTGGCTCCCATTCGTACTTGTGTTGCAATTATATGATATTAAAATCATTGTGACCTAATCTTAGATTCCAAAATTTAAATTCTTGAATGAGCTCCGCTTCCCAAAGTACTGTCTGAATGCTAATTGAGGCTTCTCTGAGCGTGATCATAAAATTGCAGTTAAGTAGTTTTAAACAAAAAAATTATTTCTGATTGTCTTCTTATTGCGGATGTTAGAAGTATGAAGACGACTAGCGAGATGTAGCAGTGGAATTTCATCAACCGTTCACCACCACCGAGTCTCTCATACATGAAGCACCAGTCTGTACTGAAATCTGTATATAAAAATTTCGTCAAACACGCGTTAGGAAATCATTTATCTTCCTACAGCATCATGAATTAAGAACATCGGTTCTTATCGAATCAAAGTGTAACTTATAGACAATAAAAATGCTCCACGTTGTTCTGTATGTTTATTTTTTCAGCAACTTTACTACATCGTAGCTCTTTTTTGCAAACAAATTCTCATTTTAAAAGATTTTAAAATAATTCACTGCTTTCACAATTATTTGGCTCTAATCAAAATTATAAACTGTTATAATTTAAACGGCTCAACAGTGTCTAACTCATATACAAATATTTATTTGCCAATTAAATGTACAGATGTACCAAGTAAATAGCATAGTGTATATTATATATAACAATGAGCTTACAATTTAATTACTCGTTTTGAGCACTGCAAATTGAAGTATGTAGACGTTTTATTATATATAACAATCAATGAAATTATATCATAATAAAAAAACATTATCATTACAAAGACAAACATATAATTGGAGGTAAGGGCCGCGGCAGAAGGCAATTCTCTTAACTTGAACATCGAACGAATATTGAAAGAAGCGACCGCATAGATACTAATCGTAATTCCACATAGCTGTAATAGTTGTCACTTAAAAATCGTCACGTTATCTACTTATTATTCACAGAGTTCGTTTATGTAAAGTGCCCCGAGGCACGTGGATATGCGGCGATCGCCAGAAAACGTCCTTTTGTGCATATCTGTAAATCAAATCAAATCAAAATATTTTATTTAAATAGGCCTTTACAAGCACTTATGAATCGTCATTTTTACATTAGTTTGTGAGAAAGCTATCACCGGCTCGGAATGCAGTTCTGCTGAGAAGAGCCGGCTGTAAAAATATATATAATCTGTACACTTTAGCCGCACATATCCCACCCCTCACAGCAACTGGCACTCGGCTCGCCCCAGCTGTGGCGAACGCTGCGTGCCGATTCCGCTCTTCACAATCTCGTCTCTGATCAGACACCGTGGAATTAGCCCGCCCCACGCCCGTTAACCCATTTGTCCTACTGCCGCTCGATTGATTTTAAAATCTGCACACGTTTCAAGGAACGACGAACACAGTCGTTTCATTATTTCCTCCTGACATTATAACCAGATTAAACATAAGTATGTTATAGAAGAGAATATTGTCGTTCATTATCAATTTAAAAAAATCTCACGCTCTGACCACTTGTGAGAATTTAATTAGGGATTAAAAAAGGCTTAGAACAAATCACGAATCACGCCAGTTGATGCTTTTTTGCAATAAGATAAGTTTTTTCTTGATCATTATGGCATACAGAATAAATAGCCTTTTCGAAAATTATTTAATTACAGTGAGCTCTGAATTTTCCACCGCTGTTGAATTTTTTTTGAGAGTTTAATGTGATGATAAGGAAAAAGAAGTTAGCGGTAAGCGTGGCTACAAAATTACAGTGCCACAGAAATGCTGCCTGGCTTTCCGTAGCTCTCGTCTGTTATATCTTTACGCTCACAGTTTACATTGACAACTTTGCACTTCAAACCAGAACACGGTGCTTGCATATCATTGCATGGAATAGGATAACCGATCCATTGGTATCGCCCGACGTCCCTGCAAAATCTGAATATATAATTTTTTTTCTAATATAAACTATTGCATTAATGTTCTTTCTCTTTGGTGCGTCATTTACTAAAGTTAATTACTTATGGTTATATATGTGAACGCAACACGCGTTTAATAAATTTTTGATAAATACGCCACATCACATTTATGCCAATCTAATAAATTTATAAATATATTGGATACCGTAGGACATTGTAGCGGGTATCAAGGCTAGGGCTTAAGAATAAAAGGTTACTCATTCAATTGGCTTTTAAAAAGCAAGTTGCATAAGTAACCTTTTTTTCTTTTGCTGCATCTTGGTCAAGATTCTTACGGTACTGTAAAACCAATTGTTAGACTATACTATAAAATATTATATAGATGAGAACTTTTATAAGCCTCTTTTCTTAAGAATTGACATTGAATTTGCAGTCTGAGCTACGCCACGATAAGCCTTTAACAAGGTTAAAGCTTTATTAATTTATAAGTTATCCTTGTATAAGATAAAGATATTATCAGTATCGATACGTTAATTAATTAATACTAGCAGCTCAAAGGACTACGGGACCAAATGTCATTAAATGGACTTACTTTTGAACATTTAGCACGGTCTCAAAATACTTTATTATGAAGCGTTAAGGCCAATAATTACCCCTCATGTTTATGACAGGCGAAACGCCTGCCACTAACATCATACCGCCATAAGGAAATTATTTGGTTCGTCAAACGGAGATCTTACAAAAAATATTTTAGTACAGAAATGTTCTTTAGGAATTTACCTTTATTCAAGTCATCACCTAACGTGTCGTTTAAAAAGAAAACAGTTCAGCAATCTCGAAGACACGAAACCGAGACCCATTTCTCAGCTATTGTTTTTCTACACAAAGACCCGCCGGTAGTTTAACCACCTTTGCCTAGAAAAAATACTACCAGTATTTTCCTTTCAATGCGTCTTTCAAGCCGCTCTCTAAGTAAAGGGGGCAATACGTTTTCATCGAATGACGGTTTATTTTTCTATATTTGGGAATTTGATCAAACGTTCTAAAAGTACTGTTTTCTAAAATAACGTTTCATTAATAAGAAATGAACAAAAAAAGGACCAATTAAATAAATGAAATAGGTTCTTTATAATTCGAACAATGACGTAGATTTTGTTTTAAGAGGAGTTGAAAAGAGAAAAGAAGTCGCAAAGGAATTCGACGACAAGGCTAGACGCGTTTAGTACGAAAGTTCTGTTGATAACAATATGTTAAATTAACCTAATATAATTCGAGCGTGGGACATTTCAATGTAAAAACGAATAATTTTGTACCGCAACGCTATTCGCTTTTGATCACATTATACGCATTGGTGGGCTACGCGTGCCATTCTAACCGCAAACTCGATATACAAATAGCAAAGTAGATGTGTTATCGTGACGTTCATGATTTTAAACGAAATCCCCTTCGTTTGCTTTTAATGCATGCGGTCCGACCGTCACGAACCTGTGTGCGATTTATTACATTTAATGCGCATTTGTTTTGGTGATCGAACAGTCGCTACGAAAATATATAATGATATTAATGAACTTTGTGCACTTGTTTCACTACTCTGAATATTTGTAGACAAATTTCCGTAAACAAAACCGTAAACAAATTTATGCAGCTCGAAGAACACCACATTACTAATTAACTGATGTTTTTCAAGTTAAAAACAATGAAACTGAGAAAATGGAAAAAAAGGGAATAATAATAACGATATATCATATTAAATTCAATCAGGCGAAAAAATTTTTATTAACCATAAGACTTTTGAATCGGCTATATAATATATGTATATATTCTCTGTTTACTTATAGTATAGAAATTTATTTTAATCCACATTCTTTGGGGAAATTCAAACAAATATTAGGAAGAGTGTAAGTTTGCGGTCCTTATCGCGTTGATTATATCCGCTCCAGATCGAATCTTTGGTTTTATCGTAAAGACAGTATGTTTTCATTTCTTAGTACGAGCTGTCGCTTGCGTCCGTGACCATCCAGCTAACCATCCAGTACTTCGTCAATTAGCCTCCCTTCTCCTTTTACTGAAAGGCACCTACCAAGTAATAAAGCTAAAAATGACAATCCACTTTCACCTCACAGCCGCTAAAACAAGGGAATTATAAAAATATCTCACACCCCCACCCTGCTTTCGCGTAGCGGTGTATTCTACACGCAATAAATTACTTTGGTTACAATGATCATGATATATGCGTGATTTTTGAGGCTTAAGTACCAAAGCAGTGTTTTTATTTTCTCATTTTTCGCCACCAATTTACTTTAACGTGTATCGTAAAGGCGAACATAAAGTTTATTAATTTTTCGTAGACCTGTCTTATTTCAAAACTTAATTGACCATTTCACGCACGTTCAAATTCAAAAGTAGTCTTTAATGTTATACAAGTAAATATCATACAAATCCAAATTTCATGAGAGGTTACCGGCATCCACAGGGAATATAAGACGTCATATCGACTTGTCCGTCCGTCCGCCGAATATTGGTGTGCCCGGGGACACTTGGAAAGGTGCTTATCCCATAATTATAAACACGTCCGAAAATCCGCTCGAGCCCCACTTTTTACGCTTCCCCGGGATAAATAGGCCACGCTCCCTTCCCCTCGCTTGTACCCCGGGGCTCTGTGACGTCACGCCGCAGCACGCCCGCAATGCAATACAGCGCAACTTCCCTGTGATGCGGTAACATTCACTAAAGGTGCTTTCGAACGAGTAATTAGCTAATAATAACGCCCGTTGGCACACTATCAAGGCGTTCAACGTCTTATTAAACTTTTTCCATTTCAAAACCCTATCATCTTCACAGTTTACTGACGTTCTGAGGTGACCTTCGTACTTACATAAGAAATAACTGATTATAAGGTTTCAAGAATAGGCATGCTTGCAATTTCTTGTTAAGTGAAATGTGTGTGTGTTTTTTTTTTAATTCCCTTATTTATTATTTTAGTTGCGTTATGAAATAAATGTTTATTATTGTTAATTATTTAAGATCGTACAATTCAATTGAAAAATCGAATATAATAAAAAGGCGTTATCACTACTAAGGCCGCTTTTAAGTTGTTCGCATGACACGTTTGGCGAACTTTTAAAAGAAGACTTCTTCTTAGAAACTTCTAAGGCATCGTCTAATGCGTAGCTATCGTGGGTTCGATTCCCACTCAGGACAAATATTTGTTTAAACTATAGGCGTTTTTCCATCTGATATTTATGTATGTAGATTTCCATCCCACAATAGGGACAGAATTTTTAAATTTAATAAAAAGTACCATGAAAAAAGTGCCATGGTTATAAAAAAATTTACTCTTTAAGCAACTGTTCGCATGAAGTATTAATGTTTACTTCGTTTTTTTTTATAAAAAAAAAACAAGTATTTTAAAATATTTTTACCATTTTTTTAAACATATATACAATAGTAATAGTTGGCCTGGATTTGAGTATTTGTCGATGGGAAATTTATATATCACTCAGTATTTTGTAAAAAACACTATATTTTCTTATAAAAAAGGATTTCAATAAAGGACCCCTCAATGCTCGCGTACATTATATTGGTCTGAAAAATATAACCTTACAATTGGATATATGTATAGATTATAGTATAAATTAAGAGTAATAAATTGCTGTCTTTTTACACGCTTGGTAGAATATTGTTTGGAAGATGGCGATTACGTTTACTTATTTCTTTAAATTAAAAAATATAAGTTTACACTTTCCACCAAAAAAAAACAGTTACATTTTAATTACAGTTAAATTATTAAAATACCCTTGACACTAATACATAAAAAAATATATTTTAACGTTGTGTTTCTACAGAATTTAAATATATAAAAGCATAGTTCGTCGTGGGGCTTAGTCTAGGTGACGGCAATAGATTAATGTATTGACTGTATCTAGAACTCTCGCAAACTGCCCACGTCCCAGGCGATAGGCGTCGGTCGGTCCGTCCTTTGATTAACATACGTGTTTACTTTCCATCTTCAGCGGTGTTTTGTTCCAATAGACTGGATGGATTTAATCCGAAGCGGGAATACGTGAGTTATCGTGCCCGCCTCAAGGCATGCCCTCGTGTAGGATTACACATCGATCTATTTCCTTTTTACATTCGAAGTTGACCCCGTTGTTTGTATCTAATGCAAATTTTACATCTCTTCTGTGATTTTTAAATAATGAGCGCAGTTAATAATTTCGAAATGCCCTTATTTCTACGGTACGTCCAATCCATTAGCTGACAGTTTATGTAAGTGACTATTTTTTGTTTCACCTGATGGTAAGCGATCACCGCCGCTCATGGACATTTTCATTACAGAACTTTACTTAAGCATCCTTTAAGGAAGGGAATTTTTGAAAGAGGGAGGAAGGAGGAGTAAGAGGGAGGAAGGAGGAGTAAGAGGGAGGAAGGAGGAGTAAGAGGGAGGGAAGGGGAGGAGGAGTAACAGGGGGGACCCCTCGGATGGAGAAAGAGGTAGGGAGGGGAATGCAAGAGGGAGAAAGGAAACGGAGGAGGACAGGCTACCGAGCACAGCAAAAACACTTCCACTTTACGCCGACTTTCTGTGAGATTGTGTATGGTGGTACTTATCCAATTCCAACAGGCCCATTCAGCAGCGGGTGCAACAAAGTCAAAGTCAAAGTCAAAGTCAAAATTCTTTATTCAAAATTGGATTGGTTTACAATCGCTTTTTGATGTCTAATGATTCTACCACCTGTTCGGAGCGGTTTATCCGGCATCCGTATGTTATTACGTCCTCACTTTTGATCGCCTGATCTGGCAGCTCAAACGTGGGCTGGTCTTACACCCGCCTGACGTGGATGGCGGACGTTTTACCAAAATTGACAGACATCCGGCACTTGTCAAACCAGTCGGACAGCAGGTCTAGTTGCTTCTACACCTTCCTCCCCGCATTTGTCGCCTTGTGCGAAGACGTGAAGAACGCACCTTCGTCCGGCTACAGGGCCAACAGTACGTCTTCGTCCTCGTAAGGGGCGTTGTGCTCCGAGGTGGGGATGTCATTCGTGTACACCGCATACAGGTGTGGCGTAAAACGGTTTTGATACATCGCGCAGCTGATTCGGCACCGTCGACATGCACGACGAAGCTCCGTCCCTTAAGAACGACGCTGCCAACCGCACGAGTGTACGGTAGATGGTAGTATTGTTTAACAGCTTCTGCAGCAGGCCCACACGCCACACTCTGTCGAAGGCCTTCTCCATGTCGAGAAGGACCCCCGGACGGATACGGCCTGGCTACTCGCCAAGTTTCACTCGTCTATCCTCACGATATTTGACCAACCTTCTTCAGTGTAACTTTGGTATTTTACACTTTGCTGTAAAGAGTAACATTCTAACAAAATAGGTTTTATTTGAAATCAATACAAAATTTTCATCACGAATTGTTTTTAAACTTGACGATATTACAAAGTTTCTTTGACATCGTCAACTATCGACAGCGTTCGAAAAAACTTAACGGATGGCGTGGTGTGGCCCTGCGTGTTGTAATAACAAGAAAAAGACGTGACACTATACTAAAAGTACCTATATAGTACTATAAGACCATATAATAAAATGCTGCGATAGTTATATATATGTACAAATAATGGGAAAAACTATAAAACACCAATTCGAATCGAACCTTAGTTCAAATTTTTTCGCTTTTCGGTGATAATTGAACAGCTATAAGACAATAGATCTATTACAGCGTAGGTTATTCTTTGTGTTTATATCAAGTTTTTTTTGTATTCGGTTGGGTTTCATATTAATATATATATTAATAACATTATAGGGTTTTTTTTATTTGTACATAAATCCAAAATCAAGTCAACTGAATTACAAATTTAAATGTATATGAAATTTAAACGGCAAACGGCAGTCAATTAAAAATGGATAACAAAGCGACAGCAATAAATATGATTTTGTATTGACCCCTAACGTGGCGAACGAAACTTATTTAAGGTGTATATTTGTGTTATATATTCGAAAACTAGAATAGAACACGTTTCTTTGCAATGAGTCTACCTTGGAACGCTTAAATACTCTAGTTGGAATAGGTGGGTTGTTATTGTCACCTATTGACATCTGTCAATTTTTATGACATGACATGTTTTTCTTATCAGAAAGCAAATAGCTTGTTATAAATATGAATGGGGTTAAAGTTTCAAATACGCACTATTTATTTTCTTCTATCAAAGTCTTTTTAGTAGTTCGAAAAATTAATTTTAATTTCTTTATAGCGCCATCAAACGATTATAAGTTACTTAGGTCGGTTAGATTACAAAATTTGGTGTCACTTGAAACAAATGGCATGCTCAAAGCTCTTACCGATTTGGATTTTATTTTATTTTATTTGGATGATGTTTGCGCATTCAGCCTATGCGGCTCTATAAAGCTTCATCGGATAAAGCTTCATCGGCCCGATTTGGAGTGATTTCAGGGATCCTTGACAAAGCGATCGCCCATATTGATATAGACGACTGGCCGCGCAGTTTGAAGGCTTGTATTAAAAATCGCAGGCGTTATTTGGAACAAACTTAGTATAAACACGTGTCATTTACATCGCAATAACATATGACAGAACTTATGACCCGGCTAGGTTACGTTTGTTATATATTCAAATGTTTGTCCAAATGATCCGTCAAAATTTATCAATATAAATTTAATAGTAAAAAGTGCATAAAATATGAACCAATGATGAAAATGATCAATGATTTTTTTTTTAATTCAGTTTAAGATCATTTAGCATCTTTAATTATTGTTAACGTTATTGTTGTTTATTATATAGTATTAACTTTAAGCTACCGAACTTTATATCTTGTTTATTCAGTGGTAAAAAATTATAAGAACACTAAACAGCATTTCTGTTCTGTTTCATATTCAGCTACAAAATTTTATTAACATAAAAGTGTACCCAATATAGTGCACCGCCTTCTGACTACAGTGCGAAAGTACATTTTAAATTATATTATATATTACATTAAAAGTACCTTTTTCTTTTCAGGATTAGCTACGCCCGGTGCCACATTTCCAGCAAATAATAAAGCTTGGGAACTCTTTGGAGAGAACATCGCTTCACGATTAGTTTATTCTAAATCAATGAGTTGCCAGTTGTCTTAATGTTACATTGCCAATTGTTTAGATGATTGATATAGCACCAGTAGATTAAAGCAGTCTCAATTCCTATAGGAGTTTCTTTCTTTATATGATCGATATTATCGATCGTCTAGGATATCGGGAAGTTTAAATTATCTTGATAGTTGGGCTTAAAATATTTTAATATTTGAACGCATTTTGTCGTGATTGCGACGATTGCATTTACATATGCAAATAAAACGAAATCAATTGGCGATGAATTTGCGTAAGAAAAAAAAACGAAATTGCCACAGAGCTAATTTACTTTTTTTGGACATCGTTTTACTATTGTAGAAGTGCTATTCTATTCAATGTTTTTATAATTGTGTGGTTACGTCCACTAATTTACTGTTTAGCGTCGTCAAATAAGCCGGACGTATTTCCTCGTTACAGAAATTTGTTTTCAATTTTGAGTATCAATTCCAATGCATGTCGTGATACGGGAAGTATGAAAGGATAAATTCAAACGATATTTTTATGAACACGACTTAGATATATGTGTTTTTAGTAATGTTTAGTGCTGTTTTCGTTGCTTCATAGCGGTTTGCTAAATACGTAGTAAGTGTTATGTTTATGTGATATAAGATGTTCTCCGAATGTTTCGGAGTACGAAGGCTTCTACTAGGATTTAGAAAAGTGAAACCTTAATCAAAGTTAAATCGAAATTAAGTCTAACTTTTTATTTATTGATTGAATGTTTCTTGTAAGTCATTGTGTAGCAGGAGTATTATGTATGTACTGCAGGTAATAAACCTTTTTGACATTAATAAATGTTATAGATGGGCTATAATTGCCAGCTTGATAAAAAGAAGTGAAACCTTCATCGAACTTAAACTATTCTCAACTTACTGTACTCAAGTTACTAAAATTATCTTCGATGATTAAGCCTGTTTATTAATTGAAATGTATCGTGTAAGTCAGTATATAATAGGAGTATTATAAGAGTATATGTATTGAAAATAATAAACCCTTTAGACATTTATTAATGTTTCACTTAGCGTTTATTTGCATGATTTTCTTAAAACATTAAATCTTAGTTGTTATGATGTAATATTTTTCTATCTATCGATGTTTAGTTAGAGATATAAAACATAAAGTTCAAGGATTAACCCGTGTTGCAAATATTTGGATTAGTATCTGATATATGCACTTATCGCATTATTTGTTTGTAACTTTTGTTTTATTTAATATAATTGTTTAAACTTAATTTTTTAAGTTTCATCGTAATTGCTATGACTTAGAAAATGTCAAATTAAGTATTCGACTTCTAAAATTTTATACAATTAACTTTTATACAACCACGGAAGTGATTATTTACTGGTCTGGCTCCAATTTTAATTATTATTTAATAGTTTTACTACTATTATATTTATTTAGATTTATCATAAAGCTATTTAAAACTAGGAAAGAATTTTATTTATAAACTTCTTTCCTAATTTTAAATACAGAAATTTATTATTGTTTCATTTCGTACCTGCAAAGGCCACAGGTTTTTTTTTATCTGTATATATAGTGGGTAAAACAGCTGTTACAC
>DWHO01002130.1:0-13870 GCA_018247575.1 Eurytides lysithous rurik | reverse complement strand
GGGAGGCGGTGAGAACCGCCCCGTGACCCGGGTGAATCTAGTGTACGCGGTGTGGGTGTTTCGCCGTGCTCGAAGGCAAACTCTTCCTACCGTGTTTGTTGGACTAGTGTGATCCCTACTGTGTGTTGGTGTAGAGAAAGCGGGCGGGACACTCGGCGGTGGGTCCTGGAAGAAAAAACTCGTGCTTTTAGTTGGAAAAACTTCACAAAAGTGCGCTTTTTTCTTAAACAATAAAGTAACAAATAAATTAATAAAATAATAAATACCTTAAACTCAAATTAAACATTAGTCGCCAATATCTATACTATTCGAAAATACAGGAAATCATAAATGAAAATATTATCCCCCTTCCTTCTTATCCTCTAAATAAACTTCCCCTATTATAAGACAGTAATATCTTACGCTACAAGGTACATAAGCGCGTGTTATGTGAAGAATTAGCTGGTGGAAACAATGCAAACCGAATCCAAGGTGAGATGCGACTTAAAGACTTGCACGTGCGTGGCGCCGGCGCCGGACTTGTTTCAAAAGTTTTATCGCTTTTCCATCGCAGGTGGGTTTTATCGGCGTTTTATGGCTCATATGTCAGTCAATAAAGGAAACCGATGATTATACGATGAATCCGTCGGCGCAGTTGCTAAGTTTCACGAGTCGCGGTTCGAGTCTCGAAATGGACTATTTTTGAGATGCGTGTAAAATTGTAATGGCGCTTACCTTACGTGCTATTACATTTTTTGAATTCAATAAATTTGCTAAATTATTAAGTTGATTTTAATTAAAAATGACAATCATCTTCAATCATCGAATCAATCTAACAAGTTATAAGTAATCTTTCTCAATTCTTAAAATTTCTGTGGCGCGTTTTTCAAGTACAAAACCATTAACAAAGAAATCATTGGGGGAACAATAGAAATACAATTAATATGGGCAACAATTAATAGCAGCTTGCAATGGATGCTTGTTTTTTAAAAGAATCACAAAAATCATTTGCCTCAGTAGTTATTATATAATGATAAAAATATTCAAATATGTTGGGTTGTCCGGAAAGTTCGTGCCGATTTTCGGTAGGTAGGCACGCACTTTCCGGACAACCTATTATATTTATACATTTAAACATCTCACTCTTTTAATACATTATATTTGTAATTCTATTTGGTTTTGCGCTTCACTCGTTAGACGTCATCTAAAGATACAAGATGGTACATAATCATGCACTTACTTCCCAGGTTATTATATATGTGTTCCTCAAAGAAGCTGTCTGTCGCAACCTGTATGCGGTGTATACTAACAACATTCCCACCTTTGAGCAAACGTTCCCGATTATGATGAAAACGTGCTATTAATCCTTCGTGCGGCTTATGCTTATTAGAACTGAATTTGGTGCTTTTAGGTTGCGGTGCGGTTCTGTAAAGTTTATCGGGCACCGCATGCTAGTTCTCACGGATTGGATACCTTCATGCGGACGAATAAACATTATTGTTTATAACGGCGTTCGTGTCGTATTACCATTTATGTCACCGTTTTTGGAACAATAATTTGGAGTAATAGGATTTATAGATCATTGTTTATGTTTTGTATGTTTTCTTATAACTGCTAAGACTATATACTAGAGCATCTGTAAGTATTTATTATCTTTTATTAAGCCAGGGTATATGTGTGGCCAAACTAATTCTTATTCATTACAGCCCCAATAACATGAATGGCTAGTTGGGGTAGCATTAGTAAAAGTGCCCTTATCTTGCCCCAGTATTGGCTTATATTTATATCGGGGGAAGAGTGTGTGTATGAATCTTGTCCTATTGTAGTGTCAACAATCCCGCGTCATGCGCTTTCGTTGATAATAGTTCAGGTTAGTATTATTGTATTTAAAGTAGCAGTTAATTTTTATAGATTACTAGTAAATATATGTCTTAAAAATATGACACATTACGTCATCATGAATTGTGTTGAACATTTTACCATTCTTGCTATAGTTATAAAATGCTTTTTAATTTTAGCAATAGTCTTTCTGTCCTTACGGTTATTATTAATTACATATCGCACGAGGACAAAATTACGTATCGCATATACTCGTATATCATCATCGTCACATAAGGGCTGTTACTTTAACGTCTTGTCAGATGATTTAAACAACGTCAGAGGCGGCGCCGCTCGTAACTAAACAGTTCGATCCGTGGATGGCACTTTGACACGAAATTTCGGCACACGTGCGCAATTGCTGCAAGGTCCGCTGCTATAGCAGAAGCCCTGTAGTAGTTGCCCTCCCTTTTGATCAGTCACTGCCGCCCCCCGTTTCCACGCCGTAGAAAGACGTGAGTGAAATATCCCTTGCAGACGCTGGACTGCCTGCCTGAGATGCGGTTTGGCACAGGGTTGCCCATAACCTCCGCCACCCTCTCGCCCTCTACAACTTGACCCGCTGGAGGCTTGCCGATACGTTCGATTGCAGGCGTCTGTCGCATTTCAGATTCCATTATACTTGCGCACCATCTCACCGGGTTTTGTGTCAGTTTTCCATTCGTGTAAACACATCAAGAAAGAAATTTGTATCGTACAATACAATATCATGCAGGCCTTTATCATTTCCTAGACGATTAAAATCAGATTAACGTTTTTCTTTTTAATTAATTCCAAAAGCAACTTAAATCACCATCTATAGAATCTGAGTAACCTTTCTTCTCTCTATATCTTAGGCGACATCTTCAAATACTGTTCTCATTCTCTTTATATAAAAAAAGGCTACCCCGTTTTTAAGATATTAATAATTACGCCCAAATCCGGAACTATTATGGTAGTATAGGAAAATTATGTGTATTTCATACAAATATTTGTCTCGGGTGAGAATTGAGCCTACGTCCATTGACGACGAAGCCAATAGCTTAGCACCTGCGCCAAACGGGTCTTCGAATTCTGTATTTTCTAACAAAATTACATTTAAAGTTTAAAGTTTCCTTTTTTAATCAAAATTATAATTTCTTTCTCACTATCAAAATAAAGGGTCATAAGCAAACAAATAACAATTGTTAGAACGACATTTCGTCAAAAATAACATAAAAATATGACGTTTATATTACAATAATATAAAAACTAAGTAAAAAGGAGTGACGAGCTATAATCATGGTTGATTTTTGGTTTAGCATTGTCTATCAGCTTATTATTAAAAATAAATTGAAGACATTTAAGATTTCACAAGTACTGTTATGAATTTTTGTTTAGAAATTTCTACATCGATCTAAAATAAAATAATAATGACATTTACTTAAGCTTACTAACATTAGTTACTTGCTTAAGAAAAACATTGGAAATTTGTTTTAACTTAATTTAAAACTCTTCTAAGCAAGTGACGATTTGTTTATTAAATTATAAAGTTGAAGTGTCCGTTACATTAGTGAGATGAGTTTAGAATAAACATAAGTAATTTCTAAGCGGACCCAGTCTAATCTACATCTTAAACCTAACCGTCTAACCTACAGATAAACTGTCTTGTTTGAAAATAAAATTCATTTTCTTTCGGTTTGCTTTAATAGGTAAAAATCCTTAAGACATTTTTAAAAGGTTAAAACTATAACTATACCGTTAGAACTTCTTAAAAGAACTACTTGAATAAGTGAATGTTAATTACGAATTCATGAGAAAATATTACGTTTGGATTTTACTATGAAAGGAATTGTTGACACAAACCTTCCTCACTTTGGCTGGACACCCCACCAGTTTCGACGTCTGCCTCCTGTTTCACGCACACTTGGCTCTCCCACTGTCTCCAGTCCCAAACCTCATTCACCCCCTGACTTTCGAGGGCTCTCTCGTCCCTATACTCGTAGAAAAGCGGCAAGTAATTGGGCAGAAACTCCTGAGTATACGCATTCGTATCTTGGTATACCGTCGGTTCGAAATTGGAGCTTTCTTCCACGTCTTCCAACATCTGTATGTCCTCATTCTGTATATAGAAATTCGCCTTTACGAAGTCCATCCTCATGTTAGTTGTCAGTCCAACATTTACAATTAATTTCTGTTCAATTTTTTTATTGTTTTGTTACTTTTAATCTCGTAATACATTTGAGAGATGCATTCAGAACAAAACAGGGATGATTATATCATTGTGACTAAATTATTTTTAGAGAATTAGAGTAAGTTGATCGTGGAAGTCCGCCTTTCTAAGTCCCTTGTCAAGTTACTCCCTCGGGTCTGGTTCAATCACGACTGAAACCAAACACGTAATCAGATGCGCCCGCGCAGTGCTGGGCGGAGCTTGTCCTCTGGGTGAAGTCTACTATCATTTGGGGAGCTTGATTAATCGACTGATGCTTCATTAATTAATCTTAACCGTTTGTTTTTAAATATCCCAACTTAATATAGTTATGCCTTTATGAAATATATAAAATTCGATATTGACTTAACCTCGAGGAAAAGTATTATTATTTTATTTTGACCACATTTCAAGAAGTCCTTTTTCTTGGGTCGATCTTTATTCAAACATCTGTTCATGATCCGAAGAGTAAGTTAGATAAGAATTAACTTTTTTGAATAAGTGAGTTTTTTTATACTAAGTTTTTTTGGAAAATGTGTACGTACCATTCTGCGCACTTACCGGAAAAGGATTTGCCGGGTCCCCTACTATAACATAGTACGACTATTTAATACTGCTTTAATTATCGGGCAATTTTCATTGCGACAGCGGATCGTGTCCTAACACGATAAAATTTAATACACACAAAAAAAATTATTTGAAAAAAAAAATATTATGAGAAGGTCGTTAGCAATGCCGTACTTATGCGTTCACTTCAAATTTAAAAAAGAAAACAGATGAAGAAATTGTTTAGCCGTATATTAAAAAAAGATTAATATACAAGATTATAATATACGTAATAGAAAAAGAAAAAAGGATATCTGTTAAATCTCATAAATCGCCATAATAGCCCAATATCTTTTCAAAACAATTTTTTATATAAAATTTTAAGAAACCGTCAGAAGAAACTTTCAAGTAAAAAATATGTCTATAATTGTCTCTTTTGAATGTATACGTCTATAATTTGTATCGAGGAGGTGTAATCGATTATACAATTATAACTGTAATCAAATGATTTAAGTGTGAAAGTGGGTTCTTAATGAGGTGTTTATCGACAGAGGGGATGTTTAGCGAAATCCCGAGGGAGAATCGGCCCCGATTCTCACGGTCCACTCAGTGAGTGATTGAACAACTTTCCACAAAAAAGATTGTAAATTATTAGCTTATGCGAAAAGATTATTTCATAATAATAATAATGTTTTTATTACAGTCTTTATTTACTAAAAATAAAAAAAACAAGTATGACGCATCTGTGAAATTAGGATTTTAACAAGGGCTGGTGACAATAATACCATTTTTATTGTTTATTATACAAAGACTGTGGTTTAGTGTTTCCAAAGTACCCCATTTAGAATATCACAGTCATATAATCAAAAAGTCCTACCACTCAAACTTCTTTCGCCATATTTAGACTTGCTAGTTTTTAAGTCTCAGACTTTAAATCCTTAAATGATATATGTATATAATAATATTAAAGCTGTTCAAAACAATTTAATTCATTTCAGAAGTAATATATTTTTTATTACAACATTTATAACATTAATCAGAATTGACTAATATATGGTATTTTTTAAAACGTACATTGAGATGTAGAATGAATTTTTTACGGGTCTTACAGTAGAAAATTGTTTGTTTTTTACTGCATTACTTCTTTGTGGTAAACAAACAAGACACATTTTTTTTTCCTTTCGGCAACTGATTTAATATATGGAGTTCCTTATCTATTCCGGAAGGTCTGCCATACACTTTTTTTCCTAAAGTTACTTACAAGCTGGTTTGCTAATATTTTGACTATCATTTTTTTATCTATAAACAATTACCGATGACGACCCAAACAGTGTCCGTAGCAAAAACTTGGTGCAGCACGCCGAGCATAGATTTCAGAGGTGTATAACATGATAGCGAACTTTTGTAGTAGAATTTCATCACCCATACAGAATTCCACACATCGGTGGTGCTTGTGGTGCACTTGGAGGAATAAGGAATCATTGGAATATATTTTTTTTAATTATACAATAATTGCCTGCGCGTTTATATTATACAACATTAACTCCTTTTTGTTTTATGACGGTACCTTCTGAGAATCTAACCCGTGTACATAGAATAGTGTACTAAGCCGACACGTGCAACTAAATTAGCACAGAGACATTAGGAAACTGATGTATCGTGCTATAAGGCGGCATAGACCAGAAGCTAGGACATACGGTTCGTAAACGTTGCTGGCCTATCACTTCCTCTACGTTTAGAATCAACTGCTCTTCCAACACAAACCGACCGAATAGGAACTCGTTAACGTTTCCTCTTTATAAGAATTGGAAAGATCGTCCAATAAGAACTTCTTTGAAAAACGATAACAGCGGTGAACATTATTTTTTATGTTAATGTTAATAGGTTTTTCATCGTCACATTTTTATTTTCATGTCAGCAGAGGTAATTTCACATTTTCGGCATTTGTTTTACGTTAAATCATTACATAATTTTATCCTTCTGATAGCAAAATCTGTAAGATTCAGACCATTGTTTAGTATCTTATGCCTAATCTTATTGTATTATAGTGTTTAAATTTGACCGCCCATTTGTGGAGTGGTTAGTGCTCCAGACTGCAAAGCCGAAAGTCGTGGGTTCGATCCCACCTAGGACAAAATATTTGTGCATTGAGCAGAAACATTTGTTCTGTGTCTGGATGTTAACTATCTATATAAGTATGCCTTTAAAATATATAAGTATTAATATCAGTAGTCAGTGATTAAACGGCCGTGTGAGATGTCCCTTAGTATTTATGATCATATTTATAAATACCTTACACCATATTTGTCTACTTAATATGGGTATTTTAATTAAATTGTAGATTAATGATTGTCTATCACATCAGCCTTAGTATTAATAGACATTTGATCACGTTGATTTGATTTTTTTTAATTGATTCGCATAGCATGATTGCGTCCTCATTACAATTAGAATACAACATATGCTATACGGTAATGACGGAGGTGGTAAACTGTTGACTCGGCGTGGGTCTAATTCTCAGCTATGGACACCCGTTAATCCATATATGTATGACCATGTGAAATTTACATTTATAAAACGTACTTACAGCATTTTTATGGAATAGACGAACAAGTGTCTCTTGATGGTGAGCGATCACCGCTATCCGTGGACATTCAAAACATCAAAGGACTTACAAATGTGTTGCCGGTCTTTAGAGTAAGGTAAGGTGAGAGATAGGCTAAAGTCCTCCCGACTTTAGCCTCCTCATCGGACGAAAGGCAGAAGCTCAAACACTTCCACTTCACGCCGATTTTCTGTAAAGTCTTTTACTTACCCAGTTCTAAACCTTTACCGTTTAAACATGTGTTAGTAGAGGCAAATGTATTTTAATGTAACTATTTTTGCCCATAGTTTACATATAATTTATTTTAATTGATAGAGATTTTATACATATCCCTGTAATGAGACGTAACGTACATATAAAAAAAAACAAAGAATACCACTATGTCAAGAGAAGCAATATGTTTACAAGCGTCAACCATTTATGCGTCAACGTCGGTTGACCGAAGTGTAAATGAAAAATTTTGAACAATTATTTTCTTTTTTGTTTGCCCGTCCTAAGCTTTTAAGGTGTCAATAAGGGTGGCCCAAAGATGAGCTCAGGTCACTTGCAAAACGTAAAAAGATAAGTTCTTGAAGAGCAGTTGAAAACTCTGATTCATGGTGATGAATTTTGCAGACTGCTTTGCGACTTTATGCAAGAATTAGAGTGAAGGAAAAAAGGGCTTTTATAATAGTGTTAGGACTGTTTCGCTAAGAGACATAGTTGTCACACTATTATATTATACTATTCAGGAGTTTCTGGTAGACGGAAATGCGTGGAATTGAATTGGTTGACTCGTATATCAGATAGCTTTGACATCGTATTAAGACTATTGCAACTGTTGAGTTTCGGACTCGGTTTCGGACTCCTCTCGGCAAAACTGCATTCCGAGCCATCTCCTTCACAAACAAAATGTAAAAATGACGATTCAAAAGTGTTTGTAAAGAAAAGCCTATTTGAATAAATATCCTTTGATGGATTGATTGACAGGACTATCAATCAATGAATATACAGTATGAAGAGGGAAAACACAGTGGTATTTTGCTCCTTTACGCCGTTAGTCAAGCACAAATTGTCTTAATTTTTGTAGTTTTGATTAACCTATTTCGTTGAATTAAATATTATACAGCAACCCATTTTGGAAGTTATAACGAATGCTACACAGTAAAAGTTTGTTTTCTCTCTATTTATTATAATATTGTTTATTGTAAATAGTAAAGTATTAGTATGTATTAAGTTCATATAGATTTATATTTTGTAATGAGTAGGATTTTTATTACTTTTTTAGCTACAATTGTGCACCGCCGATCTTAATTCTTAATAACTTCTATCCATCTAAGGGTTGTTTGTAAGAAATTGCTTTTAGCGATAAGGCCGCCCATTGATATCTTTGTCTGATTATATATATATTTCATTTTTGTTTCTGGCGTGCAATAAATTATCTATCTATCTATCTAAGTAAAATTTATTTGTTATTACTGCGGCGCGCGTACCCGCGTTGTTGGCCATGTTTTGGCAGCTGCCATCTAATTGGGCGTCGAAGAACATTTTTTGACTTTCCTCTGCTTTTTTAACGCTCGCCTGCGTTGACGGCGCAACGTTTCTCCGTCCACAGTTCATCGTTAATCGATATTATGTTTATAAATAATCTCAATATTTTGTTTCGTCGACTCCGCCGCATTGTGGCTTCGATACCAACAGGGAAATATATGATGACGAAATTATTGTTGATTTTGGACATTTACCTTTATGACGACTGTTAAGGATTTGAATGTTTGCCTAGATACGTTCTATTTCTCTATTTCTATTTTTTTTCTGTTGTTTACACTCGGTGGCGGTACTACCATACAAGCCCAAAAGCCCGGCTTGCCCTACTAAGGAGTAAAATCATAATTAGCATAAATCTTAATTAGCACATAATTCCCGAATGATTTATTTTGATAATTTGAGCGTTGCGGGAATTATGTGCTAATTAAGATTTATAAATTTTACTCCTTAGTAGGGAAAGGGCTTTTGGGCTTGTATGGTACCGCCACTGTTTACACTGTCTTTGATTATTTGATGATTTCATTAATGATGATTATAGTAGTGACAATTGTTTACTTACACTAAGTTCGCTTTTTTTATGATTTAGGTAGACAAACGAGCTAGCGACTCACCTGATGGTAAGTGAGCCCATGGACATTTGCAGCATTATAGAATTAGCCAATGCATTGCCAGCCTTTAAGGAGGGAATTTTGTGAAAGGGGGAGGGGAAGTAAGACGTCCTCCTCTCACTCCCCCATCCCCTTTAAAAATGATAGTTTCAACGGGCCCTCCTGGGTCTACTTACCTCACAGTTAACAACTCAATATCATTCTTATGACACATTATTGGAAAATTGCAATAAAATTATGATATATTTTTTACTTAAATTTAATAAGCATTTTTAATTTTTAATAGATATGTTCATTATTTTAATAATGAATTTCTTTAACCGCGACATAATTTCACAGCTAATTACCTTGTTCTGCTGTCATTTCACTAAATTCGCTAACAGCTACGTTTAAAAAGCTCGTTATAAGGTGTAGACATTGATAATAAATGCCATGTATAAAATTATACAGTGACAGTGACAGTCTTCATCAACAACTCCCCATTTTTTAATTACATTATTTGAAGTTATAAAGCATATTTTATATCAAATTCTTCTTCTCTAGAGGGAAGAATCAGTGAGAAACATTTTAGTTTTGTGTGTATGTATATTTTTAAAACATAATAAATGTAGTTTTAGAATACAGTCAGCGACACCCTAAACTTGCTAATGCAGTGCAAGAGTTATATTTAAAATATTATTATCATTCGTAACAGTAGTTTTCTTATTTCCATTATAAATGCTTTTATGTATTTTCGTGTGACATCAGATGATAGTTCCAACGGGTAGTCCTACTCACTATTAGTTCCTTTTATAAGCGGGTTTTCTGAGTGGATTTTTTTGCAGACCGCTTGGGGTGGTAACACCGCATTGCCTGTTGTTCTATCGCCGAGCATTATCGCGTAAGCAACTGTTTGGCTTAAAGGTCAATAATGTTGCCAACGTAACTGGGTATAGAGATGTGACATCTTGCATCACTGGGTGATGGACGCAACGCGTTCTGCCAACGGCAAAACAGGTTCTGTGCCATGGTGCTGTTATGGGCAGACATGTGGTTTACTACCAGGACCACATTCTGCCCATCTCGTCACTCTATCTCCTAAAAAAGCAGCATGTAAAATCAAAGAAAAAAATATTATGATTTGACGAAGTTCAAATATCAAATACCATCCGTTAACGCCCGAGATACGTTTTCAAACCCTACTATTAGTTCACACTCTCCCTGTATAAATTTATACATTCTGCTCAAATTTTCAACAGTCAATAAACATTTTTTTTTTCATCCACTCAACTTCAAATATTTTTTTTAACTTGTGGTAAATGACACTTAATGTTGATACAGTGATTTCAAATATCAATTCATTGATTAAATTTAATTAATTATTTTTAGTTTTATGTGGGAAATAAAAATTGTTCACTCAAATGAAATCAAATCCTACTAGGACTCGACTTTATTTCTTTATATATTACTTGTTTAAAATAACAATAACTTTTACTTTCCAAACAGCGTTTAGCGATCCATTTAAAAATTATGTCAACATTGTGCGACTGGAAACGCCCAATTACAAGATTATTAATTGCGAGTAGACAGTTAAATTTTGTTTACTAATGCGATAGGGTTGAACCTTCTTCACTCAAAACTAACCACAATCAATTTTTCCGATTATTAAATGTTAAGTAATTTATTAGTTATTCGTCAAAAACATTTTTTGTATTTATTATCGTTTATGACACTTTTATTTTGTTCTTACTTACAGTAAGTATACTAAGCATATATAAGGTGCTCTATAAATCATAAATATTATTTAATAAACGCTTAATGTAATTTTTAAGACGCTTAATATTTTACGGTGGTTTAGCCACGCACAACTATTGCACCCGCTGCTGAATGGGCTGGCTCGAACCGGATAAGGACCACGTCTTCACAGAAAATCGGCGTAAAGTGGAAGTGTGTTTGCTTCTGCGTTTCGTCCGGTGAGTGAGGTGGCCGGTGGCCCATCCATTTCCCTTTCCTTCCTCCCTCCCGCCCTCTCTCTCCTTACCTCTTTCTTCATCGCCGAGGTGGTGGTGCCCCCTATTACGACCTTCCTCCTCTTCCCTCCCTCTCACTCCTTCTTCCTCCCTCTTTCAAAAATTCCCCTCCTTAAAGGCTGGCAACGCATTTGCTAGTTCTGTAATGTTGCAAATGTCAATGGGCGGCGATCACTTACCATCAGGTGAGCCGCTAGCTCGTTTGTCAGTCGACACAATAAAAAAAAAATTAAAATAATATTTTTATTATTTTTTTACAAGTGGTGTGACTTTGGCAGGGTCCGCTCTGGTTGGTACCACTGTAATGAACTACCATTCTACCGCCAAGCATGTATTCAGGTTTGAAGGGCAATGTTGGCAACATCTTTAAACTGTAGTGCGTGCGCAGTGCAAGATCGAACAGGTTCTGTGCTCCTTTCGTCACTATCTCCAACCTAAAACATTCATCTACCCCTAGTAGATTGCAAGAAATGTTTTATTGATTTATGTTTTGCATTACAGTTATATAAGATAATAAAACGATAATTATGGTAACACACACACCTAAAGGGTTCCAATGATGAAGGATTTCGACTTACACGTTTTACACGTTTATGCGTGTTCGTATATGACAAAAGCATACAACCTATAATAATCCTCAACAACCACTTTACATTACATAATTTTCGGAATGCAGCAACCCTACGGTTTACAGCCGAGCCCGCCCTGATTACTCCAACAGATACGATTAAAGTCAAATAGCGCCTTATTTATCGCCCGTCACTTCATTATATGTATATCTGTCATGCGTAATTTCGGTGGGTCTACTTCGTAATTTTTTTCATTATACATAGAGGACATAAAGTGTTTTTTGTTGTGCAAGAAGATAACAAGAATCTTTATATTTGTCAGTCTCTATTCCCGGTCTTGGTGATCAAAACGAAGCGCAGAAGTAAATACTTCTCTCACCGGTGCAAGACTGCACCACTTCCTAAGATGACATACTCATTTTGGTACCAATAGTAGGTGCTATGTCATTCTTTACAGTGAAATGCGTTAGAATCGTCTATATCGAATCACTAAAACTTGATTCTTAAACACCAACAAGTCTCAAGTTACAAGTCTAGTTTTATTATGAAGTGCGAGTTATGTTTTACGCAACATTTTTGAATAACATAAGTATACAACATTAAAGATGTTCTTACCGTGGGTATGAATTGACGGAACATTAACAAGAAATATATATAATCTTTGTTTCGTTGCTGTATACAAAGTGCGTTTCCATTGACATGTGCCAATTTTGGCACTTCACGGACGTATTGACGTCACGACGACGTCACGAGACGGACTAAGATGGTAATTTCATAATGTCTATTAATTCCAGTTACCGTCATTTTAAAATTATTAGTTTCGCTTAACTTTTAACAGAAATGTATGGTCCGCTTTATTAAGTTTAAAACATTGAAGGTTTATTTTAAAAATAAAACGCGATAAAATCCGTAAATACTAATTCGCAAAAATATAAGTAATCATTATGCTTCGTATTTTATGCGATGGGCAACAAAACTTCGTAAATATTTTCAATAAAGTTAATATTTCTTACCCAAAACGATTTATTAATTAATAAATTATATAGCGATAACGGATTAAATTGTACTTTAAAAAAGTAAAATATTTAAATGGCATTTTCATATAGGCCAATATTCTGATTGTAAATGATTTACACTATGTAACCTCTTGATTTTTCTGTAACATTTGACGAAATCAATTTAAATCGATATATAAATCGAAACAACGAACAAGGTATAATTGTTATCTTCATATTCTTTTTAGGTAATCGTACCGTATTGAGTGATTTGTTTAGTAATTTAAAAGTCAAAAGTATTTTATCGCAGCCTAAACCCTCTTTTTGCGTTTATTTGAAATATTTAGTGTGGTTACTGACATATTATCGAATAAAATCGTAAATATTAGGGGTCGAAGAATGAAAAAAATTAAACAGTTGTTCTTAAAATACTTTATTCAAAATTATACAATAAAATACAATCATACATTTGAGATCAAATTATATTTAGTGGTTTTTCAATTATCATATCAATTCCGAGACCTACTGATACTTATGGATAAGTGAAAACTTCTAAATAAAACAATTTAAAGTAATGACAAAAGTGTAAAAAAAAAGACAGACTTTAATTTCTGTGAAAAAAGTACCTTTTATTGACCATTATCATGCCTTATACATTTTTTTTTTACACTTTTGTGCTAAAAAGGGTTTTTTTTAAAGAACTAGAAACTGAATGCACTTATTTTAAAATTTAGTATAAATCATTTTGCTGTCGTTTTTTTGAGATTTTGTAAATTTTTACATTCTCTACTTTCAGAGCTATTAAAAAGGAAGCAACGAGCTTTTTATTTTATAATAAACCTAGCTTCACATTGATCAGCGTAATATTAGAGATTATTATATTATTAATATAAAAAAACTTATCCTAATAAAATAAATTAATATTTCAAATAATATCGGGATTTTAAAATTATAAACTACTTCAATCTTCATTAAAGTATAGCG
>DWHO01002129.1:0-13872 GCA_018247575.1 Eurytides lysithous rurik | reverse complement strand
ATATATATATATATATGCATAGAGTTAACTAAAATAAACAATAGTTCATAGACGTTGATTGCCATTCAAGGTTACATCGGCCACCTTTCGAGCAGGCATAGTGAGATATTGGCGGATTCCAGTCCCGTATTAACTAATTCACAAGCGGAGGCGCTCGCCAAACAGTTACAGGGACAATCGGAGATCAAGGATGAAACGGATCCGGAACTGGCAATACCAAAAACGAGCGTGCCAAATTACAAATCAATCGTCAACCAGGCGACGAGGGCGTGGGTGGCCAAACGTAAACAGAATAAAGGTAATAAAGTAATGATTACATCTACAATTATTTTGTTTTGGCATACTTGTAAGATCCTACCTATCGATATTCAAGAAGTTTTGTTAATATATCCTGCATTTAACCTGTTTTAATGTGGTGCCATCTATTGTGCATTTCAAGAACTATGTCAGAGACATTTACAGAGTATTAACAACAGAGGTGCTCTGTGATGCATTTGATAAAACAATTTGAAAACTTTGATTGCAAATATAAGAATTGTAGAAACCGGCAAGCGTCCTGCCAGCTTATTTTATTGTATGCACTGGAACGCCAAAAGCCTGCTACAAAAGCTAGGCTTTTGGTTTAACTAAATTTTTCTTTTTTCACATATCTATTTATACCCATTTTTCTCAATATTGTATTTATATTGGTAGGTCCTAAGCATACAATATTGTTTGATTTTAATATAAATTCCCTAAGGAAATTTAAATTTTTGAAAAAAAAAAATATATTCATAAAACAAGTTCCCGTGAACAGTACGCATTCAAGTCAATTTATTTTTATTCAAAATTGGATTTTTTTACAATCACCTTTTGACGTCTTATGATTTTACTATCTGTTCGGAAAAAATGCATCAGTTCTAAGAACAGGCAAAAAAAAACTATAGTTGTTTTTTTTTTAAAATATTTTAAACAATTTTTATAATTCGCTCTAATCTTGATCGGTCTTATTAGATACGCATACTGCTAACCATTCCGTACGGCACATAGTATGACTTTTTTAACCCTTACACAAAACAGGGGTGTTATAATTTATAATTGTGACGTATCTGTTTATATATCTGTCTCTATTTGTGGCGTCATAGCTCCTAGACTTTGGAGCGGTTCTTTGTTTTTAAAGCTAGCGTAGATCTGTTCAGGCGTTTGATAATCATAAGCTCAATCTAATGTTTAAATTTTATTTTTGTTGCTCACTCTATCAGACCAAGCTACCAGAGATGCGTGGGAGGAGCGACGCTCCCGCGAGGAGAAGCTGGTCGCTGACATCATAGATCGCGTTCGCAGGGAATGCGAGGAGCAGGGTTCTGGGGGGCCGGCGCGCCGCGGGTACACGCGACGCACAACCGTCATGCACACATAGCGCCCTCCAAAACGCACGTCAACTTCGACGTGTACCGAAAGTTCCTCAGAGTAGTGTTTAGACTTGCGAAGGCCTATCACGGCTGGAAGTGCTCATTGTACGTGCCAATTTATACAATACGACGTAAAATCGATGTGCCATAGCCGTTTCAGTGCCAAATATTGGATACAATAGTGTAGGTTATGTTGTACATAGAATTCTCTACAGTTCTATAATTATATTATTGTTCGACGACTTTTGAAGTTCTTATAACTATTATTGTTTTTAAAGTTGTTTTGTTATATTTCTTAAAAAAAAAAAAGAAAACGTTTATACAATATTCTGTGGCGAGATTACGTTGAAATGTTGTTGATTTTTATATTATTTTATATTTTGTATAAGTAAGTGTTCGAAATTAAATACAAACGGTTAAAATATTATACGCGCTAAAATATTTTTAAGTGAAGAATATCCTAAGGCGAAAGTGATGAAACCTATGTTGTTATTTGTTAAAAATGTGCTAATGTCTTTGGAAAGAAAATATAAAAAACAAGTCAGTGCGTCAAAGCAAAGCTAGAATCAGTTTTTTTTATAATTCCACGTTTCTTACACGCTTCTGTCACTTTTTTCTTATCCATAAATAGAAAATTTAGATTATACAAAAGTTTATGGTCTAGAATACTTTTCTGTTGTTCTCGGATTTGTCTAGAGGTCCGTTGCCATTCGATTTGCTAATTTTATTTGTTTGTAAAAAAAAAATCCATTCTCTTCAACTTATCTTGATAAACACTCTTAACTTACTCTTCTACTCTATTCTAACTTATAACGCTATACGTAAAAATAAAATTATCATTGCAAAAATTGTGCAAGCCGTATTTAATACTAAGGTTCCTCGTAGACAATAATTTAAAATTGTCTATAACTAAAAGCACACACATTCTAAAGTTATTAAAACGATATTGCAATATCTCGATTTTCCTCATTAAATTTCTTAATGCACATCCTTCTCTTTTTTCTGAAATTTTATACTGATGAAACTTAGGTTATTAAATGATTTGTTAAGATTTTGTTTAAGTTTTCCGTTTTTTTTAGCAAATGCCAAACTTCTGTTTTTTTTTTGATTAGACGTGTTAGAAAAAGTTACAGTTGACTAAAATATCTTCACTTCTAAATCTTTCATCTTAAAATAGTGTTATGGTCAATTTAACTATTATCGATAAACGAAAAATTCACAACAAAATATAATAGCTGACTTTGTACGGTGTAAAATAGGTACGATTCTGTTTTTCTACTTTTGATTTTTATTTTAATGATGGTCACAAGAAGGCCATAAAACATTATTAGGTATATAACCTATTTAGACATACAACTGAATTAGTTTTTGTTGAATTATAATGGGCGCATGGAATGATATATGGAATAAGTATTAATATCGTTAACATAAGAAAAAGTTATTTTTTTAGAAGTAATGTAAGAATAAAATAAATTCATGTCTTGAAATGGCTGATGAAAATTCTGTCCTACGATAAACAATATAGGTTTAAGAATGAATTGTGAGACTGGATCAAATATATTTGATATTATTAAATATGTAATTTAAGTTAGATATACATTTGTTTTACACAATTTTAAAATGTAATATTCTTTCTTTATATTTGTGAAACCAGTTTATCTATGCTCGTTTGATATCATCATAAAAAAATATTAGCGCTAATAATTGTTTACTGCACCTTCATCTTTTCTTTTATACATTGCTGTCAAAATGCTGAAAATTTCCAAGCATTTGTTAAACGTTCTCAAGAATTGAACAATAAATCGGTTAATTTTAATATGGCGCTTAAATCAAATTACTTTTTCGTGTATGTTATACATGACAAATATAGCAGTATATGTTATCTTATTACTATAAAAAAGGGCAAAATGTTATTATGACAATCGTTTTATCTGTTTAATTACATTTGGACACATTTCATTTACGAACTGTTACCGTCGTTTTGATGTATTTTAAAACGAAGAGTTACCGTCGTCGATTTCCTCTAAAAACATTTGCATGACAAAACATGTCTATGAAACTTTTATTAGGTACTTGATATATTGTTCGCTCCTAAAATGGCGATGGCAATGGTAACGCCTTTCTGTACGCTGTTATGAAGAAGTGATTTAAATAAGTTTTATGTGAACGTTTTGTCGAATCAAGCTTACGGCGTAATTTTTTTTTGAATTTTTCTTATGTTTGATTTGGTACCAAAACGACAAACCATGATAATATCATAAAAATCGAACTATAACATTAGAAGTGCATAGGGCAATGTCGATACCGCTAAAATGTTAAAAGAAGCGACGTTATTCAAATCAGTTATCTAACAGACACAGAAAGGAAGTACTTGCGATAAATTCCGCTGTAAGCCTATTAATAATTTGGTATTATATATATATACCTAATTTTATTCCGATATGTTTCATACCCGCTCGATTAAAACGTTTACAGCATCAATTTTTTTTTTAATTACTCAAACTTTAAGTCGGTGGTCGGCTAAAACTCTATTTTTAATTTTCTTAACCATATCCTTTGTAGTCAATTGGGTGCCAAGGCGATCCTCATTAAAGACGGTTGTTTAGTATCAGATGATGGTCATAGAAAGTGCACAGTCACGGTAAACTGCATGCATTCTTACTTTTATTCCATCACATGTTTTTCCTTCCAAAAACAAGAATCGAATTACAGAAGAACAGTATCGTTCATTTTCTTTTTTAACAATTTAATGTCTACGCTTTTACTAAATTGCTGTAAGAAGAAAAAGAAAACAAAAGATTGCTGTTTTTTTTAATTTTCCCGCCTCTTAAAATGGCTTAAAACGGCCGTATACATATATCATCAGTGATATTAATACATTTATAAAACGAGTACTTATCGAACAGCCCTAGTACGTGCGACTGTGTATTTGTCCAAATTTTCTAGGGTCTGTTTTTTTCCACCGTTATTGCTGAATAGTAAGAATCTATTGCCAAATACTACTAAATCTATGTGCCAAATATCATTATTACAGGCTGAGACACAAGAGTTGCATTTGGTCATTATCAAACATGTTATAATTAAATGCCTTGAAAATAATCGCAATGCGTTAGGTAAATTTACAAGGTTCTTTTTAGTCTTATATCTCTATATCTTATATGATATTAATTGTTTTTATGAAAATTAACTTCTTTTTTATGATATTACAGGTGGGTGTGTCCTTACATTTCTCTTCAAAAATATTTTGTTAATAAGTTTTTGAGTGGGTATTTCCCGTGCAGTAAATTATCAATTTTAGTTATAGGTACCACTTGTTTATTATTTGATGCGCACACATATAATCCCTTCCTTCATATCGCAATCTTTGATTTAAGATGTAATATATAATATTACTTTTGATAAAATAATTTTTATCTATTTAAAGAGGTTATAAGGTCGAAATGTTATAATACAAAAAAAACGTATTTTTTTTCTCCATCTTCCATTATAAAATGTACAAGGGTCGATAGTTTGCCTAACGAAAAAATAAATTCCAAAAAATTAACTATATTTTGTGCTTGTAATTATAACCTTTTAAAAATTGTTTTTTTTTTTAATGTTTTTTATTCGAACGATTTGTGTGATGTGCTCGGTGTAAATAGTTATAATACTCCAAATATTGTTAATTACAAAAACAAATATATTTTAAAATAAAAATATATTTTTATTGAGAAGTTCGTCTCTTCATGTCTCATAAAATAATATTTCAATTAATAATTCTGTTAATCTATCTCATAGGCCTAAAAATAAGTTTTAATTTTACATGGTAGATAACAAACTAGGTTACCTAATTATTTTGTACTTCACAGTTTGTAGATTAACCCTTGATCTCTTAGAAATAGTTGACAGTGTTTGTGGCAGTCAGATAACCGTAATATATGAAAGTTATATATCATTTTCACAGTTTATATAATTTCTTCTTGGGAACTTTTTGTCCTTAGTACATAGCTACTACGCTACTAAATATTTTAACAAGTTTCTGGGATAGATTGGTAAAGTGTATTTTTGCTGCATTTAAACCACATACTAGATTTTATCGACAGTGTCTGAAATTATTTATAAAACGTATCGGTAATGTGCGTTTGTATATTTTAGTGAGTAATTAATGATTATACATTTTAGTGCATTAAATTTGATATATTGATTCCAAAAATGTATTAGTTTTGACTAATAAGTATTTTACATAAATGTGTCAAGATATTCTACTATTTCAAAAACTGTGATTAATGTGGCTCATAAATAAATAAATTTAAAAAAAGACTTAATTTTTTTTCACAACACTAACAATTTTCATAAAGACTAAGTGTTGATAGCTTATTGTGTTAATGATATTTATCTGGCTGAAAGTTCACGATGAGGGTTTTTTCATTTAAGAAAAAAACATGTACTATCAATATAAAATAAAATCTAAAATATTTAACTATATAAGAACTATTAATGTGTATTGATGGTTGGTTGTGGAAAATAGATAAATATCGTTTTATACTGTGGCAATATAACATTGTTATAAACTTTTAATTCAACATTAGTTATATTTTTTCAGTAAACGTACTTTATGTTTTCATTATTTACGATAGGGAGATAAATTAATATGCCGCAAATATTTCAAGTACTCAGGTGCTATAAATGCTTTGTTTTTCAAGTAAGTGCATACAGCTAAAATAGATAGGTTTTCTAAATTACTAGGCTACAGCCACCAACAATATTTTGTGACAATCAGTACTAATAGTAATTTTGTTTTGGTATCATGTTAAATCAATTTCATTTGTGAACATGAAGAAAGGTACTTGAACTTTTAACTGAATAAATCTCGATGTATATTTATTATGGTATTCTTTTTTGTAAATAGAAGTTAGACATATTAATTTTCTTTCGGTACTTGCTATTCTTAACATTTTCATAATGTCTTAAAAACATCTTTTAATACATATTGTTGCGTTATTTGTATAAAATTCAACTTATATTTTTAGACACATCAGACAAAAAAATCAAATAAATATCAATGTAAATTGTGTGGTGAGAAACAATCAATCAAACGCCATTATGGTCTTGGTAATGGACAAGAATGCAGGCTTCATGTTCAAAAATTAAATGCATTAAGGGGTAAAACAGAAGAAGAAATCCTATGTAAAAAGAATGAAGACTCTGAAGATGAACCTGAGATTGAGCAAAATAAAATTGTTCATACAATAAAGCAATTTGAGCGAAGCAAATGGTCAACACACATTTATAGTGATGACATGATCCAAGATGAGGCTGTCATAGTGGATTTAAGCGATGAAAAAGTCTTCTCTCCAATCCCTCAGAAGAGAAAGAAATCTGATGGGTTTGCCAATAAACATTCATTGTTAACACAAGAAGCATGTGTAAATGATAAAGTTTCTAAGACTCCATATAAACAACAAACAACAAATTCTATATGTAAGGAATCCAAACATAAATTTAGTCAGGATATACCAAGCAAGATTAATCATACTATTTTAAAAGCTAATAATGTTCAAGGCACAGTTCAAAGAAAATCAAAATGGGCTCATTTTGTTGAAGATAACAAGGTGAAAACAAATGAAATGTGTTGTTCAGAAAATGTAGACATTAATAAAACACAACAGAGATCCTCAGACAATGGTCAAAAATTCTTTGAACAGTGTGATGATAACGATCTGGATGCAATATTATACATTTAATACATAGTTATAACAAAAATTATATTAGTGTAAACATAATAATCTCTAAAAGTGGGGATTTAAATTTAATTTGATTACTGTTCTTTCTACTGTGGTAATTACTTGTTAGAAATTATCTTAATAACTTCTTTTTTTATAAACTATAAAAGAGTAACACTTAGTTATTATAATTAAAATTAATGAAGAAATGTTTAAAACCTAAAATTTTTCATTAGTCGATACAATTTTGCATGAGAAAAAGTTAAGATTGTTTTTATTGGAGAACCTCCATTTAGTGTTTTTAGCTTAGAAGTTTATGAGCCCATCTACTGGTTGAGTGGTTGGTTGACTTTGAGTGTTTTTATGAGTATTTTTTATATTTAATATTTTTATGAGTATTTAAACAGAATGAAATGAAAAATGCTTGGCACTGCACTAAGCTTGTCAGCGAGTGATATGTTATGGTCTATCTCAATTCTCTAGGACAACATTGCTTTTAACTGAAACATAAAGCTTATATGTTACCACTTGGCGCTAGAATAATTACTGCGCAGTCTTACTACCCTAAGTGGATTCGCAAGACTTCCAAAACTTAAAAGTGTAAATGTAAAACTAACAATTGGGCTTTTTTAAATTTTGTTTTTTAAATATTATACTTATTCTTCCGACTGGTTGATAATGAAATTCAATATAATTTTATAAAAACTCTATTTTTGTAATTTTATAACTGAAAGGTGAAAGAAGCCTTCACATTTTTTTAATATTAAGAGCATAAATATAACATTTAGGCTGGTGTAACCGCCAATTGAATAATATTTTGGCATATATGTTTGGATATTAGTGACTCAAATCAGCAGGACGGGTAAAAAAAACTGTTATTGTTCGGTATTTTTACCCGCTCAGCCTTTAATGGGTCGAGGAAAACAATATATATTTGCAGACATATGTTGAAAATTTTTTTTCCTTAACGGTGTAAAATGCAATTGAGCAAGCGGCTCACGTGGTGGTAAGCAATTACTGAGCCTATAGACATTTGTAAGATCAAAGGATTAGCTACTTTATCCTATCCTGGCATTCCAGTAAAATTTAAAAACCAAAGTAGGGATTTAAAAGATTTATATTCGCTCACGCTTGACCTACTCAGCTGCAACGTGGCAAGAAAGAAAACGCCATTCGAATAATCGAGGGAACAGGGCGATACGTCATAAACGACGTCCGCGAACTTAGGGTCAAATCCATCCAGGAGTTTGTTCAGGATCCATTCCTTAAAAAGTATAGTCACTCCACATGCCCGTTCTCCTGACATACTCCCGCTCCTTTGAGAACTACCGCGGTCGGGAGAACTATCTAGAGGGCGAGACGTTTGTCATCTTGTACATCATCAAAGGATTTGAAAATATATTGCAGGAATTTAAAATTTAAATAGGATCTTTTATAGGACCCTAAATCGTATCGGTCCGTAATCACCGCTGGTGACAACTTCACGCGTTAGTTGTGTGTGGTGGAAACTGGCGGGAAAAGCGCATGGTAATGGATTGCCAGCCTTCCTGGTGGCAACGATGACGGTGGTAGTTTTTGCCTGTGGTGGCATCCGATATTTATTTAAACAATTTATCTGTACACTCCTGATACACAATATAAAATGCTCTATTTTTATTATAGTCTATAAGAAACAAACAGACGAACCGTTTTTTCGCACTGGAAAGCACTTTTTCATCGAAGATTCGAGAAGCTCTTCGTTGAATGCGGTTAAATGGGTTGCGTCATCTCATCACCAACTGTTGTTGAATGACGGGGTATTGAAAAGATGAGAAACAATACTCCATGTGTTGCCTTACTAGTTCTGGAAAAGTCAGGGGCTTACCTTCAAATAACCGCGGATAGTTATCAAAAATTCCGAATCGTGACTGAGGCATCAAAGGGATTGCCATCAAAAGAGAAAATACGACAAAAGGGTTCCTTTTAACAATAACTCCCTAATAACTACTAATAACTTAGTCTTAAATTTGGGAATTAATAGGACATAATTTAGCCAGTCTCAGTCTGAGATTTTGCTTATTACAAGCAAGCTGGACCTGATGTTAAGCGATGTGCTTACCCATAATAGCGCAGTCCCGCTCGCGCAGGCATTACAGGCTGATCTTACGATTGCCTACAAAGTATCATCTATGCATCGGATAGGCATTAAAAAGTTGGTACCCGCTTCTTATCGACGCCATCCAGCGGTGGCTTGAAGTAGTTATTAAGAGGCTGGTTTTATATCACCACCTCTGCGCCAGATCCCTCGGTCATGTCGGGTATCCGTTTCATCGGGCTTTGAGAATAAATAAATATATCCCGTGGTCTAAATCGTTCGGGATATTATTTTGGCATCTTATTAACCTTTTGGTGGACTTATTCTTAGTACCATATTAATAATGTTTTAAATATGTAATAAAACTCTGAACAGATATCACAATGGCAACAGTTTATTATCACTTTTTAAATCTAAGAGACAAAAGTGGATACAGACTAACATTTTTCATTCATTACATAATTATTTATACTAAAACACTTTTTAGTTACATGCACATTCCATTATTGCCTAATATTTTTGTTGCTAACAATCTTTATAAAATTCAGTTTAAATTAAAAAAGTTCAGGCATTGCCCACTAATGTTACTCGTTAAATACTGTACTTAGTTTTATTAACTGTTTTACATATTGTTATTTAACCAAAGTTCAATTTCGAAAACTTTAAATTTTTTTTATGCGGTTTGTACAGTTTCGAAACACTTAAGCATGTAAATAATACTTCCGGCAGTGATTCAACTTCTTACAGTATTTATAAAAGTTAAAATTATATAGGCCTCTATATACTACCTACTTACTTAAGTGTAACAGACACTAGTTTTTAAGAATATAGATGGGTACAATAAGTCTCTACTTTAGAAAAAAAAAAACAAGCCTAGTTAATTATACACAAGAGAAATACAAACATTGAGTATAATGTAAGAACGATTACCATAGGAAGCCCTACAAGATTCGATGTCGATTTTCAAAGTTATTCAACCGTTTTGTTTTTGTCACAAACATTTGAAATCTTAACGTATATGCGTCCATAAATATGTCGAGATATAATTAAAAATTATATTATTTAAATGCTTCAAAGCTTCGTATTTTCTAAATTGATTTGTCCAAAGCACAATAATTTCCTAAAAACAGACTAGAACACCATCATATGCCGACGGCGGTGTAACTCTCTCGCTCTTGCATATCGACGACCATAACCGCTCCACCGCCATGCCCTGTGGGCATAAAACATGAAAAAACAATCATATAACACGACTACATACAAACACAGGTCTTCAGCACCACAAGTCGAGAAATCGAATATTCCCACCCAGGACAAATATCTGTAGGAACTACAGATAATTGGTCCGTTAGGCTGATTGAAATCTGTCTATGTAAAACGCCTTTATTATAGAAGAAATATTTTATATCTTACAATGTTTTAATGAAAAAATGTCCTGAAAAGCATGCCTTCTTTATTGAATAATATTGAATAAACAATTTATTAGTATCAGCGAGGGAGACAAGTTTGTATGCCTTTTTTTTTTTGGAATTTCAGTGGCAAAGTAAAAAAGTCGCGCACTTTATGTTAAGGAACGCGGTTGTCCATGACAATACGATGATATTTTAAGTCATGCAGCATTTTCAACAAGTCCAAAACTGGTGTCTGCGACGCATGTGACACCTAAGTATCAACAATGGTATATATGTATGCCCAGTACAACCAGTGGCGGTACTACCATACAAGCCCAAAAGCCCGGCTTGCCCTAATAAGGAGTAAAATTTATAAATAAATTATTCGGGAATTATGTGCTAATTAAGATTTATAAATTTTACTCCTTAGTAGGGTAAGCCGGGCTTTTGGGCTTGTGTGGTAGTATCGCCACTGCTATCACCCTCCTTATTTTAAGAAAAGAAAATGAAACAGAAAATGAAATGAAAAAGAAAAATTCAAACTTTACTACTACTTTTTTACTTTGGCGTTAAAATTACAACATAAGTATTTTTATATAAACATTTAGTATATATTGGAAAAATTTAAAAAAAATAAATTTGAAATTATAAATAATTCTATTATATAATAATAACAATAATTATTTATTTCAAAAGTATTTCACAAAGAAAGTTGGTGAAATCAATTAAGCATTGAAATACATATAGCAGAAAACCACACTCTTCCATGACTATTAGTAGTTTGCATAGTAAATAATAGATATGTTTGGTTAGGGCAGTGCTGATCACTCGATTGCCTGAAAAGTAAAATGATCCATGCGTCGGATGGGCATGTAAAAAGTCGGTCCCGGCTTCTTATCGACGCAATTTAGCGGTGGCTTGGAGAAGTTGTTAAGATGTATTAAGAGGTCGGTTTAATCTCATTGCCTCTGTGCTTAATCTCTCTCCGGTTGTGTTGGTTATCTGTCCCATTGGACCATGAGAGTAAAGGAAGAGTGAGTGCACCTGTGTATGTGCAAATGCTTGTGCACTATAATGTCCTGCACACATGGCTGATATCTAGTAGATCTGCCGCCGTGGCCGGAATCGGTCGGAAGGATATTATTTTTATAATATACAATATCAAATATATTTTAAAAATAGTTTTTTAAGAGAAATGTAATAAAATAAAAGAGAAAAGTATATTACGAGACAGTTTATATTACATTGTGGTATGAAACAGAAATAGTATGTTTCTTGTAATGTAGATATAGGCAGCATGGATAATATATCGGGGCCTGGCTTATAGCATGCTGTGTTTGCTCACACTATAAGCTAGTGTCAAATAAAGTTATTTTATGCAATTTTGGAATAGAGTTGCTTATTAGTATAATATATATATTATTAGATTATATCTATTAATAGAGTTTCCTCGCCAAAAGCAGGTTACAGTATTTGTAAAGCCTTTGTGGGACAATGATATGGTTTAAAAATCTTCATCTTTATTAGTATTAACTGAGCCCTTTCTAGGTCTAAGGGCTTTGTTTTAGAAGCACCTCCCCAGACAGGAATATAGTAGACAAGAATGGATTGGACTATAGCTATATAAATTTAAAAGAGTAGATTTTCTAGGTCTATGCTATATGTCATTTGTTTTGTCTATGCAACTCTGTAAAGCTTTATTAGGATACCAAACCAGTGGAATAGACATTGGAGGCGGAAAGAAAAAGTCCAGGAGGAGAGTCACTTATAGGGTAATGTAAAACAATGTAATGATGGCAGACTTAAAAGACAAATATAAAAGATATATTTGTAAAGGTACGAAACTGAGAGCCACATAGTAGCACTTGCTGTTGCTGAATGGGTCAACTCAGACTGAATAAGTACCACAACCTCATAGAAAATTGGCGTAAACTGGAAGTGTGCTTCCATGCGAACTCATTTACCATCTACTCTATAAAAAAAACTATTCAAATATTCATGGACATAATATTTTGTATTGATCTACTTATGTCTTTTCTCCGAGTTTTATCTAAAGCATCACAAAGAATGAAAAACCATCGCTGAGGATCGGCTCTTTGTTCATAATACTCCAATAGATTTGATGCCTTTCTTGATAAGGATTTGTTATTTAAGTCTATTTCATCAATAACACATTCACGAATCTTTAAGTTTCTTGCAAGGTCACGCCAAAATATCCCAACTTCTTCTATGACGGTTTCCATAATTCTTTCTTTTTTTCTGTTACTTATGCCTCCATGAAGATGATTATTAACACTTTCGGTAGGTTCTTCTTTTAATATGCTTTTATGTGTATCAATGACTGAAATATTGATTGCGGTAATTAATTTTATTTAATAAATAATAATATATAAGTACACTAAAATTTATTATTTATGAAAATGAATTATCATAAAATAAATAACATTAAAATTAGTAACATTGTAATTCAAACATGACATAGAAGTAGAATATTCTATTGTTTATTAACAAACCAATGTTTTCCAAATACTGTATATTATATTGTTTATAATGTTGGTAAAGAAATATACTATCTAGTATTTTTGTGTCAGTGCAGAATCAAGCAAAATTATTACATTTGAAAACATTGGATTGTTCTGTGCCGACAGTAGCTAGTATAGTAGTTACTATCAGGTAAATCATAACTTGCTTGTCCTGATCTTTAATAATAATAATAATCTTAAAATAAATTTTATAGGATATTGGTGTCACTATCAAATGACCAAGTTACACATGACATCATACAAAATAATGCAATTGATCGTTCCTATGTATTTACCATAATGATTTATATATCCTCTTGATATATGTGTCGTTTCATATTCAGAAATTTTTCCTAGAAGTTCCTTATTATTTGATAGTCTTAATATAATTTCTTTTAATGGCATAACATTGTCTTCAGATAACACGTCTCTTATTTCTAAAATTTTAATTAACTGACTTAGAGAGTTTATTTTTTCATATCTTCTAGGTGAGTCAATTTCATCTCTATAATATTCTTTTAAAGCAACTAATATTTGACTATGATTGTCACTTTCACCCGCTTTAAGAAGAACTTGTTGTTTTAGTTGATAGTATTCGGATAAAGTCATTATTATAACATATTTTAAAAACACTTAGAAATAAAAATAACTAATTTGACACTTCTTTTACCTGAGTACAGTGTAATGTTGTTAAGCACAGAGTACGACTGTAAAAAAAATATCGATATTGCTATTTAGGAATATCGATATTTATTACTGATATTTTTTTGAACGATATATCGATAGCTCGAT
>DWHO01002128.1:0-13874 GCA_018247575.1 Eurytides lysithous rurik | reverse complement strand
TGAGGTTGTGGTACTAATCCGGTTCGAGCCGGCCCATTCAGCAGCGGGAACAGCTGCGTGGCTCTACCACCGTAAAAGGTATTCTGTTTTACACTTAAGCATGGAAAACACGCTGCTTAAGCACCTTTCAGTTATAACTAAATTAATACACCAGCGCTTGCTTAATTATATTTCTGCATTAATAAGGTTATATAAATAGGGTTTTCTAAATAAGTCAATGACTTGGGCCGTTGGAATAATTTCAATTTTTTTCTCTAAAAATTAAGATTCAAATGAAATAGCGTTCTTTCTTATTATAACCTCCTTGCAATTCCGTACGATACCAATGTATTACTGCAGTAACAATTTTGAATATAAAGCGATATAAACTTTATTTGCATTGTGTTAAGTTAAATATTCGATTGATTTTGTATTCACTATACGACAATATCAACGGAATGCCAACCATCGCAAACTCTCCAATTAAAGTGACATCGATCGCCAATTCATTTCGGGTTTCGGTAAGAAATCGTTCCGGTGAACAAGCGTGTTTACGGCCACCTTTATCAGAATGACATTGCGGTTCAAAAAATCCCACTCGAAAGACTTTACTTCGATTCGAACGTACCATCTGCCCATTTCGATCCATAACACGTGGTTAGTAGAGTCGAAATTTGCTTGCCGGTGTTATAAAGATGCCAGACGCAGGAAATGCGGGCCTTAAAAATATCAATGATGTTTCAACAGTTTTATTGAAGTCTGAACTCTTATCGATTCCTCGAACGATGGTTAAGCGAAGGCGACTGAGGCAACGAGTTTCGATTACTTCTTGTTATCAACGTTGAAAATTGAGACCTCGAAGAAAAAACGATTAATTCTTAATCTTGTAACTTTGTGGTATAAACCAATTTTATTGATTTTATCGCATTTTTAACAATTTTTTGTTCATTTCGTTCGTCACTTGTTTCAAAAAGCTTTAGCAAAAAAATGTACGATCAGTTTTTTTCTAATAAATAAAATGTCTAGACGAGCAAGTCCTTATAGTAAGCGACGCGTCTGCCTATATATGTACATGCAAAAAATTATATCTATATAACAAATAATTATGTTGGAAACATTACCCTTCGAACATTACACAGAAACACATTACAGATTAAAAAAACATAACACATTAGTGCTTGGCGGTAGAATAAGTGGTCAAAAACATCGTATCTATTCAACAACTGCCTCCGTGGCCTAGTGGTATAGGCCCGCGCTTAACAAAACGGAGGTCGTGGGTTCGAATCCCGCGGTGTGCAGTGATTTTGTGTTGTTGCTTCATAGTTGGGTTATGGCATTACGGGCTGATCACCCGATTGCCTGACAAGAAAGATGATCCATGCGTTAGATGGGCAGGTAAAAAGTCCTCGGCTTCTCGTCGATACCATATAGCGGTGTCTTGGAGGAGTCGTTATTAAGAGGTCGGTTTAATATCACCGCCTCTGCGCCTGATCTGAACCTCTTGGGTCGTGTCGGTTATCCGTCCTATCGAGCTATGAGAGTAAAGAAAGAGTACAACCTGCGCAGTTGCTTGATCTCATATAGATCGGCCGCCGTGGCCTGGAATCCGTCTTTCCTCGCTGGCTTCTCAAACTCAGCGGGACAAACTCTTTTTTTTCTTTTTTTTTTTAAATAAATATATTTATATTAATTGCTAGGTCGATCTGAGAGTATAAGGTTGATCCCATTGTTCGGGCGGAGTCCCTCGTGGTATGGCCACACGATTGGGAGGTTTCTGACTTCTGACTTTACCCCTCTGACCACGGTAGCAGTTTAATTGTGTACAAGAAGACAGTCGTCTTCAAATCCAACGTCTAGCAGTAATGCATACGCACTGACGTATTCCAGTTTGAAGGACTTGAAGTTACTCGCTACCATTGCCCGCTTTGTTATGGTTTCTATTCCCTATTCCCACAAAGAACAAATCTAATCCACCGATACACCACTGTGTGCTTGTGAAACCTATGCTACACAGAGAAATTGAGATTTAAATTATTTTCGACGTTATTTCACGTATTTTCATACTGCTGATATAACTCAAGAATGTATTAATTTGTTTAAATCCCCCTCTTCGTTAAAATAAATTAACGGATTTTATTGCGTATCCCTTTTGTGTCACAGTAACCTAGCAAAATCAACCATAGTTGAGCGAGTGTCTGCCGAGTCGCAGCGAGCTTCTACTAAAACATTTTTCAAGCCTTCGAAGAAGATAAATCTTGTTTCGACAATGCGCAGTATTTGCGTGATTACAAGAAATCGTTCCTCTACTTTGTCATATTTTCATCAGGGGATAAAAACGAAATAGCTTTAAGGGAATTCGTAAATGATCGCACCGACTGTCCCTTAACGGGCGTTCCGCGATTAAATACGCCGGTATAAATAACTCTGCTGGTGAGATATTTTTATGAATCATTAGCATTTTTCGTGCCTCCCCCAATGCGAAGCGGCCTCCGAGTGATTTCCCATCGGGGATGCCGCGCGCACCGCGACTGCCCCAATCCGGGCGCCTCCCGCACCGCTCTTAATTACTAAATTATGGACATTACCGTGTCCGTTTGAGTGCAGTTGCAACGAATTTTGTTTTTGCCACGCGTTCCTCGCGAGCACGAGCCTAGGCCGTATAGTAGCGTAGGAGCGTAGGCATTTAAAAACACCGCCCAAGAATTTAACAGGAGATATTCCCTCGTAGATGCATTTAAAGAAATTGACATTCCGACGGTTGCCTCACGATACATATTTTATAGTTTATAATTTATCCGTCGCAATTTGAACTTGAATACTTATTAATATATTAGGAAAATCCACGAAGAAGCTTGTAACGTCATGATTCCCAAAAGGTGAACAAATCAGCGAACCAATATCGGCGTATCTAATAAAATTCCACATTATACCTTAGGTTTACAATTGTCAAAACTCACTAAAAGTATTTTGTTAAGAAAAACCTATTACAAAATACAAGAATTTATGGCAGATCAAAATGTGTGAAATAAAGTTTATTGGCTCTATGTATGCGGAATAGCCTTCATATTGTAACATTAAAACATCATTTTATAAAAACAACTGTTGAGTTTCTCGCTGGCTCTTCTTAAGAGAACTGCATTCCAAGACGGCAAATGATTCCTCACACTGATACAAAATATTTATTACACCAATTGAAATATTTAAATGTGTTTATTCTAAAGTGCTTGTAATATATTTATGTTTTATAAATGTATTTTAATTTGATTTGATATAAAGTTAACTACAAATGCTGTGACCACGGTGGCTGAGGAAGTTTAAGGTTCCATGAAAGTAAAAAAGGATTATCATTTTTTTTAATTTATTGACGAAAATGCAAATTGGGTGATGGAAAGGTTACACTCACTCGCAACAATGTCGTGTAATCGGGCGTTTAGAAGACTTTGAAGCTCGCTTGTCGCCTAGAGAAGATTGAACATCTGTTTGCCTAGATGAGGGCAATGTTTCTAAAATCAACAACAACTTAAAGAAATTATAACTTAAAACTGTTTCTACTCTGTCAATGTGTGTTTAAATTTTAATACGAAAACAATTTTAAGTTTAACAATAACAAATGACAAGTTTATCAACAAATAATAAGATTGTAAAAGTTTAAGTAATAATAACAATACGATCAAATTACATAAAAATATATTTATTGCATGACACACTTAAACAATGATTTATGTATAGTTTATATATAAGTTCTCTTATATATAAATTGTGTGTTTGAATGTTTTACCTTACTACATACATACTCTTACTCACTCTTTCATATGTCGACACCTTAACTACAATTCTGCTGGTCAACTAGTCGGCTGTTACATTAAAAAAAAAATTAACACAACCCAACGTTCGAAAGCAATTCGTTCTATTCGATTAAAGCACGGAACCCTAATAAGTCTTGAGTCGTACACAAAATAGTTAGTTTATTAAGCATTAGACGCTCGACCGTGGCGTGTCTGCTGCGTGTGGCGGCGCTAATTTCAAACAAACCGCTCGTCCACTAAAAGGGTTTGACGCGATACGTCCGAAAAAAAGGAATTAGTCGTAACAGCGCACTTTGATGCGGTATCGCGTTGCATCGGCCTAATTGACGCCATCTTTGATCTCATCGGGCTATTTCGGTTCTGTTTTTATTGGGATCGACGTAGTGTGGTAACTGATAGATGTCGGAACTGGATTCGTTCCTCTGTGGTACAATAAAATCTGTTTGTTTGAAAATTTGTGCAGCATCTTTAATTTAAAATATACTATGACCCTTAATATTATGTATTGTTGATATTAATAGATTCGTATATATTCGTTATATCGATAGAATCTAAAGAGATAATTTGTAACAGAATAAAACATATTCTAAGTCAATGTCTCAAAGTGTTACAGTCGTTCCACTGCCTTTTTAAGCGTATGAAACTACTTGCTTCAAGTCTATTTCCCAGCCCGTTAAAGTATACTAGTGTGTATAATGTAATCCTTCCCCTTGTGTCGTTTTCAATGCTGAGGATCGTGATCTAGTCGAATTACTTTCTCCTAGACTATCTTTCGCCATATTGTCCTATCTTCGGCGGTGTGGATGGCATCGCAGACTATAGTAATCAGGGTGGAGCTAATTTGGTCTAACCAACGTATAAGACTTCTGCTTCCGAGTCTTTTCCCGTTTACTTTGCTCGTCGTAGTTTTTCGAGATTATCGCCTCTTTTTCTCGCAACCTGTTCAAAATACTCATAACGTCTCCTCAAGCATATGGTGGTAAGCCTCGTTGGGGTTTCGAGTTCAACGAGGTCTGCATGGTCCGATGGTCTGTCCAGGATTCCGAGCACTTTTCGCGTCAATGCGTCGATGATCATCCTTTTTTAGGGTCCATATCTCCTCGCCATATAGAAAGTTCCACCATGGAGAAAACGAGAGTGATGACTAGCTGTTCCTTCGTCTACCGCAATATACTCATATATTATGTAAGATATAATATACAATGAAGATAACTAAACAGTGGATGAGTGAAGTCGAAAAAAGAATCCCTTAAACGTACAAAAGGGCTGTACGTGAATAAGCAGTGCAAATATGTCGCTCTACAGCATATGTTTACTAATATTTAATTACATATCGATATTTACGCTGTCAATACAATTATCATTATCGACTCGCGCGGGACAAATGGACGTTTGTTATCGATAAACTGTGAACACTCGACGCATCACTGGCCGTGAGATGAGCCGCGGCGGGCCGTTCGTAATGGGACTGTCACTCTCCGACGTCCCTTTGAGAGATGTGTTGATTCATCGGGCAGGTTTTATCAGTTACCAGCGCGCGCTCGCGGTTGGCGGCACTTTGAACGTTCCCCGCTTCGACATGCTTTATTAGTAGCTACCGAGCCTTCGTCCGACTCCCGTGAATGATGTTATGCTGCACAACTTAAACTACAATTGTAGTTACCCGATGCGGTGACATGTTCAGCTGCTACAGATCTTGATGCCATCGGTGGTGGTTTCCATTACCGAACGCAGTAACGTAGAAGCGTTAATTGAAACACCATGAACAGTTATTACACTGCAATACAATAAATTCAAATTCAAACGTTTATCTGCCATTTAAGTACACTTAGTACACAAAAAGATCTCATGTCTAATAATGGACTTACAACTTAATTACTCTTTTCGAGCACTGCAAATTGAGATATATGGTCCTAATTAGATGTTAAAATGATAAATGAAGAATGTATACAAATTGAGAAACAACAATCTTAAAGGATAAATATTAAAAAAAAATATAAGAAGAGCATGGCTATACGGTGCGCTATAAGTGATAATATTCGGTAATAGTTAAGAGTTCGTGATTTTAATGTTAATTTATAGCAGTTTATTGTTGTTTTTTTATGTAATTTGTGCTGTATTTTGAATTTAAATTAAGGTACTCATCGACGGAGTAGAAACAGTTTTTAAGTAATTTTTTTTTATTAAATGAGTAAACAGTGTTCCGGTGTTAGGAAAAAATGTTTGGATAGCACAATCTAATTATAAAATATTTAATTTTTTAATTTAATTTTCCACTTGGATTAACTCGTAATCTTTATTTTGTGTGAATTATAAATCATTTCAAAATATTTCATAATTAAGTTGACTATTGCAATATTACAAATTGTGTATCAAAAATGCCTTCATTAAGGACTTCGGCCATGGCAGCCAAGCTATAAGAGATCGACCATCTGTACGGAATTTATTATAATGAGCAGACACAGGTGCGTTCACTCTTCATTTACGTTCATCCGATAGATGGTCATGTGAAAAGCCACTCCCGGCTTCTTATCTACGCCATCTAGCGGTAGCTTGAAGGACTCGTAATGAAGAGATCAATTTGTAGTCACCGCCTCTGGGTCTGATCTCTCTCCAGTCGTGTCGGGTAGCGAATATCAAGGCTATAAGAAAATCGGCATCAGTGATAGTTATTTCCGAATTTTGACCGGTGAGTGAGGTGGCTGATGGCGCATCCCCTTCCTTCCCTACCTCATCCTCCATCCCCTCCCCCTTCCACACTCCGTCTTCTCTCTCTTACTCCTCCGAAAGACGGACTTTCAAAAATCCCCCCCCTTAAAGGCTGCAACACATTTGCTAGTCCTGTGATGCTGCAAGTGTCCATGGGCAGTGGTGATCACTTACCATCAGGTGAGCCGTTTGCTCGTTTTTCAGCCTCAGCCATAAAAAATATAAGAATAAAGGAGGGGTGGTTGTACCTGTGTCTGTGCTAACGCTTGTGCACATGCATCCCGCGACCGGAAACGGTCAGGAGGATTATTATTACATTTATTATACATTATTTAATGTTATCATGGTTCGTGGAAAAACACATTTACTTGTTACGTAAACGACTGTACCTTATTAGCTGCAACTGGCATTCTCACCACGCCATCTTAGCACGCCACACGATAGCTTGACAGTGTAACTTGGCGTTGTTAATCAATTTAATCAAGAGATGATGGGAGAGAGATTGCGCCGGGGTCTGGACGTGGCTGAATTATTTACGCTCAGCGGTCACGCGAACGTTCGGTGGCGTGGTGAGTGCACTAGCAATTTATTCCGCTAATAACCGGTTCGATTCTCATTAATTGAGGGCAACTTCTTCAGCACTTTTACTAATAAAGTTTCTTATAATTCTGGGAAGTGAAATCAAATTTATCATTAGAAAAGTATCAATAAGTGGCAACAGTAAACTTGTATACTTATATTATAAAGCTGTAATATAAGTATACAAGTTTACTGTTGCCACTGTCAATACTGTTATGATAAACCAGACTTTATTTCCTTACAATGTTAATGTCTGAAACGACCTGCGATATTTGTTTAAAATTTTATGCATCCAATTGACTACTTAGTTATATAATTTATTTATTCACTTAACAAGAAAACCGACAGCTAAAACAGAGATAAATATATGAAAACATACAAATGAGGGCCAATGAAATGTTTTCACAAGTAAAGATACAAATACGTATAGTCTTCTAGTAAATTCTCCTATGACCCTGAAGCGAAAATTGGTCAAAAAAGAAGGTGTATCGAAAACGACGTTTAGCAAGAACGAATCCGCTTTTAAATCCGTTGAGTTGGAAATATTGAATTTTCTAGTGGCGATTTCAGATTAAAAACTAATCCCAATCGAAACCGAGCGGTGTCACTAATGAATAATCTAATAGACGATGTAGCCAAAGATGGCTATCAACTTTTCAACGACCTCGTTGATAAGAAAAGTGACATGAGCTAAGCTTGTTCCTGTATCTCACCACTATCTAGTGCCGGTTGATAAAGCTGCACTTTAAGTACTTAATGGCCAACTGTAGAAAATACTCTGTTGGGAACTTATTATTAATACATTGATATTTGAACCGGATTTGTGTTACGAAACATGTCGGTGCGTTTACATGAAAATTAGAAATATCATTAACATCATACTAAATACAGAAAAAGCTTAATAAGTATTGTTACATATTTTGAAAATGTTGCGTAATACTTTTAAAGTATGATCTGATAATGCATTTCTCTCTCACTCTCTCTCTTTCTCGGTTTTCTGACTATTCATTGCATATTATGATAGGATCACGTATCTTTTACAAAATATTTTTTCATACCATCTTATTTTCAGCCTGCATCTGGTTCTTTTATTGGGAACATCCTACATTATTTTTTTAATAGAAAAAGAGGAGGAGCAAACATTGTACTTGATGGTAAGCCACGTGCTTGTTCAAAAGAACAGTGCCATTGAGATATTTAAATGTGCGTTCAAAAAAAATTATTTTCCTTGAACAGTGATTAAGTTGGCAACATCGTCCTTTAAACCGGAACACAGAGTATTCTTTGCATGACAATGTAGTGGCAAAGTGTATGTGGCAACATCAAGCAGTATAATCACACTCCCTTCCCTCCCCTTCCTCCCTCTCCTCCCCCTTCTGCTCCCTTTTTCCTCCATCCTCCTTCTCACTTCTCCTCCCTCGCTCTTTTACTCCCTGCTAAAAGGCTGACAACCCATTTGCGAGTTTTATATTGCTGCAAATGTCCATGGGCGGTGGTGGTGACTTACCATCAGGTGAGCCGCTTGCTCGTTTGTCAGCCTAACCCATAAAAAAAAAAAATCATTGTAAACCTACTGCCCTATAAAAGTTAGGTTAAATATTTATGAACCAACCAATGTGGCGTCCAGTGGTACTCATAGGACTGAGACATAAATTACAACGTATTAATTATTAAAGTCGGTTAATCTGTTACGAGAGAACATAAAATTATGCAAAGGCAAAATCATAACATTTGCTGGCGCATGTAGGAAAACTTTTAATCATCTTTGCCGTGCTGATTAACGAATTCCCGTAGATTAGATTGTATTACGCTAGGTGCATCTTTTTTGTGTCTTAAGTTATAAGAAACTATCTGTGTATAATTGCATCAAAATAACCAGCAAGCAAAAGTTCGTATCGATTACTCTTCAAATGCTAAAGTTTTGGGTGCACTTAAAATTTCGCAATCGAAAGTTGCGGTCTGAGCCCCTCCGAACCTGACTGCCAAAATCTATTCGAGCGTCATCATTAAATCGATTTTCTGGCACGAAGATGTAACGATCATACAAAAATATAATAGTTTCCCGTACGAAAGACGCGTGAAATTTCATCCTTTCATTCCAAGTCGTCTTTAGACTGAGTTTTGATTTAAATGGTGTGTGATGGACTTTGAAAATTACAATTAGAAGTAAGCAATAAGTATGTCCCTTATTGCTGTGTTACATTAGTTTACAAATCTCATGTTATTTATAAAAAAATATTATTTTTTATTTATATAAAATAAAAAACAGTTGAACGAGCATTAAACGGTATAGCCACAGAATAAAATTTTCTTATAGCTATTGCTGCAAAAAATTCAATCCTAGCAGTCCAACCCATTAAATATTGTGACTCCTTAAAAGAGCCACACAATGGACACATTTTATTCATAACCAGCATAGCAATACCGATTTAACCATAGTATCCGCTTTCCGCTAAACGATTTGTTGTCAATTTTAACAGCCAGACCGTCGAGGCATATTGTCATTATTCCACTACAATTTAACCGTTCACTCTTTTTCAATTTGATGTCGTTCATCTCACGATTTATTATAGTCAATGGCTGCGACTTGCAAAGTCAGTATGGGCAATACTGACTTTCGCCAGTCCTTTATACGTCATGATATTACACCGCATATAATTTAATGAAACAAATAATATAAAAAATATGATTAAGTTTTTAGGAGATAGAGTTATAATCCTATGCTGAGTAATTACGCAAGCCCTTTATACCGGAACACAGTAATACTAACACACAACTGCTTAACGGTAGAATAACTAGCAGTGGCACCACCCCACATGCAGAAATGTATGGAACCATCTCGATTCCATTCAAAACCCAATATCCAACTTATAACCTAAATACACATATCTTTGTCAAAAAAAGCCATTGCTTCTGAAAAAAAAACCCGCAGCGTCATCTAGTTTTCCTAACAGAAAGAATATGTTTTATAAATTTGCCTGTAAGCAATTTCACAATTTACTACGCAGAAATAAAGTCCACATTCTAACAGTCACATAACAACATCAATGAAGGCACTACTAGACGTACTTTTCATTTTACCGGTAACACAAAATCAATATTCCCCTACTGCAAACATATTCACTGGGGGTTTCCAGATGCAAACAAACGGACAGATTGGACTATTTCTAAAAAAACAGTTAGATCGATCCAGAAAATGTGGAACAAATAAAATTGATAACAATTTAATGTTTACATTTGCAAATAATTATCGAATAAAAATCTCGAGGTTTTATAAATATTTCCAAAATTCTTACGATCACGTTATTTCTGACTATCAAATTAAGTATGAATGAACATTAGAGGCATTTTATTAGAGAATGTGTCAAAAAGATAAAATACTGATCTAATTAATTACTACCATAGCTCATACACATCCTCAAGAATCCAACATCTGAGTTGCCTCTGTCTGAACCGCTGAATGAGTGGGCTTCTGACTCCACTGTTTGACAGCAGACGAATCGGAAGGCACGCTTTTGATGTATAGGATGACACATAAAATTTTAGTGATTCCGGTTTCGAATATACGGGTACACGATTCATCAATTTCGAGCACGCGTTCGTGAAAAGGTTCTATTACTGCTCGCTTAAATAGTTTATAATGTCCGTATGGAATTCGTTACGATTGCTTCCCGTGCAGTTAATAATTCACCGTGGAAGCGGGCGGGTGGAAATCGGTTTCCCGTACTCACTGTAATGTTAGGAACGGGTTTAGTTTTATTTGAGAAAGTCGCGCGAGAGCTTTCGACTTATATTTCGACTGAAGATTCGACACGATACAACTGAAATTATATCAGTGGTTTGTTGAGTTTAACAAACCAAAATATGAAATAAACTATAATACAACAAAAGATAAAGTGGCTTTTGAGTCATGAGTACAGCTAATGTAAAGCTGTTCTTTTCGTTCTTAAGCTGTAAAAGTTTTTGAAAAATAATTTAGTACGGAATAGTTCGGTGGTGGTGGATATTTTAGAGTTTGATCGACTGACGACGATGCAATTTGTGACGACTTGGTCTATATGCGCAGTGGCTGTTTATAAGATGTTGTTGATCTTCCTACCTGCCACAAAACCGATTTTACCACAGCTTTAGTAACGGAGTTTTATATGCACTGTGCTGCAAAGCAAGTCAAATATATTATTTTGTAAACATTTTAATAATATTGAAATTAAGAAATTCTGTCAGCTGCTACTCCCCGTCACTGAAATTTCGAGTCAAGTATTATCAGTGGTAATTATTATTATCGAATTTAAAGCATTATAGGAAAATCATAACAACATTAACATACTTATGGTAACTTTAAAGTACAGACTGAAAGTGCAGTTTGGGCGTAATTTAATCTTCCCTTAGCGTATGTGAATTACCCGTCCTTTTTTAAAGGAAGTTGTCGAGCACCATCAATACAATCTTACGTCACACTTTACCGTTTACCTAATTTAATACGCGTACTGTACATATGTAACCTACTTAAAATAGAAAATGTTTTTAAGAAAATATGGCAATTGATAAACTGCTAAAACAAATTATAACTAAATCTGACGAACATCTTTTATAGGTGCATGAGTTATAACACGGAGCTCTATCAAACAAAAATCAAGATTTATGACGCGTGTTAGGAAAATGTGAATATTTCCTAACTTTGTCACCAGAGTAAATAATATTTGACCTAATGAAATAACTCTAATTGCAAAAGAGTAAATACAGAATTAAACACTACTTCACCTATCTGTAATTATTTGCGAAAGCTTGGTTGGTCTAGTCACCAAGCACAGCTTTATGCCGTGGAACCGGTTTTCGATTCTTATTTGTGGCAAGCACTTGTGTTATAAATCGCAGCTCACAAATGATGATTCCTAATCTATTATTTTATTTTATTATTATATTATTTGTTTTAAATATTCAACATATATAGGTAAAAGTAAACTAATTTTTAATTAATTGCTGTAATAGTGGCCTATCAGGCCCCCCGCAACTGAGGAACATTATATTTAATAAATTAATAAATGAATACTCTTCTTAGAAGAATCCATGTTACCTTTTCTTCGGAGAAAATATACGAGCAAGTCGCGCACCTAATAGAAAGCGGCTCGCCATAAAAAAACAATGCCACAAAAAAGACTTGCTTGGCCATATGGTGCGCTTTACACCAGTAATGTCGCTGGCAACATAAACCTTCAAACCAGAAAATACTAGTGTTTATACAGGCAAAGTCAAAGTCGCAATGTCCAGTTGTGGTGGAAACCACAGCTGGACTTTGCGAGAGTGCCATATAATTTTTTCGCAATCGATTTCTAATGAAATATAATAAGCTTATCAATGCTTATGCAAATACCACCTCCAAGCCTCCACAGGTCCTTAAGGCGTAAACTTTTTGCAGCATACACAGAACACTCGAACGTCTCTTATACACAACATTATATATAGGCACTATTCACCGTGTAAAATAAAAATAAATAAAATGCAGTTCTGTAAATGGTGGTTTAAGAATAATATTCAAAGACATGTTTTACAATCGGTGACATAGACCACTAACGAACTCATTTCGAAGACAGTTATAAGAACATAATATAATTTGTACCATTGAGAGGTTTCATTGCATGTCATGTCACCATAAACGTAGAGCGCCTTCCTGGGACTGTTTAACCCCATTCTATCATTGCTATCTGATTATTAATGTTCGGCATTCATCGGCACAATTCTCAACTTGTGTACTTGCCCCGCGTTACTATGGTGACTGCGATGTAAGAACTTTTTATTCAACCCCACTGATGACTATACTTAAGTGGCCAAGTGTACTTAACTGCAGCCGATAGCAATCTATTTTAATTTAATCGCATAGTCAAATGAATCAACATAATTAGAGCCTACCGTTCTTGCACTTGTTAATGAGAGGCCTAGGTTATTTATGTATTTTTATGTAGGAGAACTTATTTCTATTCATTTATCTCATTATTTTATACAGGGCCAGGTGTTTTATATAATTATAGTAAGACAATTATAACATTTTACGCTCTTTACAATGGTCATCATAACATTTAACAATCATTTGACAACTATTCTCCTAGGTAAAAGGTTTTATCAGGTTAAGGGAGACATATTTCTTTTTGGCACCACCTCTTTCGATTTGGCAGAATAAATAACGTCCCTAATGACGCAATAGTCTGAACTGGACATTTATAGGAATAACTTAATGCCATAAAAATATATGAATAAAAACACGAGTGTATATACATCTTTCATTTTAATCTGCCCGTAACATAAAAAAAAATCTCGAACTGAATGGTCGGGGGTATCGGAATTTGAGCACGAAAATAAGTCTTATTGGATATGTGGCTACGAACAGAGTCGCGATACATTCAATGGCAGTAACTATACCTTCGAAAGCAGATCAGCGAAATTGCTTTTTATGGTAACATTAAAATGTTAGAACAATTTAAACATCGTAATTGTGATAAGTTAGAGTCGACGTAATAAAAATGGATAACAATTGCAAAATCACGAAAGGGTTCGAAAAAGAAAGTAATCGCACTTGCCTGATTTCTTAACCGAAGATTGCCAACTTCATATAGTTATTCGAGGGATCAGGTTATTAAACTCAAATATCCGACTGGCCCGTTACATTAGTGCTCCTGACTGCAAAGCCAAAAGGTCGTGGGTTCGATTCCCACCCAGGACAAAATAATAAGTCGGGGCAAAAGTATTTTCGTATTTTGAATGTATTATTAGTAATCAAACCTCTTTGGCTGTACTGAATGTAACTGG
>DWHO01002127.1:0-13875 GCA_018247575.1 Eurytides lysithous rurik | reverse complement strand
GCCTGGAGGCGATCACATCATTTCCACGGTGTGCTATCTTCAATGAAATCCTTTACTGTGTAATAACATTTGGCACACAAACGTCCTTTTACAATTTTTTTAAATTTGGCAATTGGAGCTTTCTGGACGTTTTCTGGAATCATATAGTAAAAACGTATACATTTCCCATAAAAAGAATTACTGACTCGACGATGACGATTGTAAACGAGTCTTAGGTACAACAAATTTGTTTTTATTTCTAGTGTTAATGTCATGCACGTCACACTTCGAAAGTCATTAATATTTTTGTGCACGTACATAACATTTTCATACACGTATTGGGAAGCAACAGTCAACAACAAGAGAGTAATGAGAGATACAGCCGAAACAATTTTTCGCATATTCCTGTTGAAAGTCGAGAGGTGTGTCGAGCCCACGATAATCACGCTTGCGGGTGTGGTTGTTTGTTTATAAGATGACGTAATATAATATCGCTTGATAAGGAAGTCACTCGTATTCAAATATTTAAACAACTACACGTCCACCTGCAAACAAGATTAGAAGCAGCGACGAAAACAAAAAAAAAACATTACCGGCATCAATGTCTCGAACGTGATCTTTTATTATTTGCACAATTTTCGCCAAGACGCACAGCCTCATTCTCGTGAGATCTAGAGTTATGTTCCTCCCTTTTATGCTCCCTCCGTCCTCTAAACGGAAACTGACAAGGTCAAGTATTTTTTTTAATCTCTAGATGATGTAACATAAGTGTTCTGCCTCATTCGCTTTCCTTTCTTATCTTAGCCATGATTAAAACTAATCGCCGCGTCTGTTATGTCAATAGTTCATTATCGGCCGTCTGACCTTGTGCCTTAAATTACATAACTCATTACTCTCGAAACCTGTTTTTTTTATATCAGATGGTCTTAACGATTTTTCTAGAATGTTACGTGACTTATTATTATTTCGTAAGGAATTGTCTCAACTTAACAATACTAATTTTAGAACTGTCAAACAGTTAACCTCGTGCTTGATCTGATTTAAAGTCGAATCGTACAGAATCTGTACTTATGGTGATTTATGGCTGAATACAAACTCTTACTTTTGTAATAGCATAGTCATAGCTCCAAAAAGGTTTCCGAGAGTTCACTTAGTTTCATATTCCTCGGATACTGCGTGATAACTCCCGACACGCGAAACCAGATAAAGATTTAACTTTGAAGTAATCTGCAGATGTGCCCAAAGATAAAACTAATATTTGAAAATTCAGAATGAACGTGGACATTTATTTCAAATCTAATCCAAATATGTTTATTAAAATAGGCAAGCACTTATGTAAATAAATTACCTTTATTATTTTAATAAACTGCTAACACTAAATCGCAATGGGTAAAAAGCAAAATATCCATATACTTTCTTGGAGAAGCATTTGTTACACCAGATACATGAAATTATTAAGAGTCTAAACGAAACACAATATTCATAATAAAATCTATAAACCTGTTCGCCGTGATATATAGATAGATAGATATATGATCTAATTAATTATTTATATCAACACTAAATAATATCAAAATAAAAAAAACATTGTAGTGCTTATCGATATTGCAATTTTGCGAATTATCTTAATAACTTAACAGTCCTTTAATATCGAACGTTATCAGTTTCTTTATTCAATGTTTATCTCCCATTAACTAGTTGTTCATATAAGCAATGCAGGTTGCACGATGGTTCATATTTTCGTTTCGTTTCTCCCACACTTTACAACAGCGTAGGCAAATATATATGTTGTGTCCTCTCAAACCGATCAAATTATATGTCAACTAAAATATTTAATAGCGAATGCTAAAAATAAAAAATAACAAATAAATCAATATCAAGGGATATCTCACACTCGAAAGATCTCTCTCGCAGCCAAGAGCATTTGCTCTGGTAACCAGACAAGTGGTAAACATACTTAAATATGTGTTTAAATTCATACTTATATAAATATCTAAGGCGCGGACAAAAAAAAATTTTGCTCATCGCACAAATATTTTTTTCGTTAGTTGAATCCACGCTCTTCCGCTTTGCAGTCAGGGGCACTAACCACTACGGCAAAGAGCAATTCAATCACAAAAACGGGACTAAAATATCAAAACAAGCTTGAAAAAATAATAAACTATTCCGTGGTCAGTGATCTCTGTTAATAATTAATGCAATCAAGTAGACAGGGCAAAAAAAAACAAATGGTCGATACAATCGGAGTGCGAAAACAACATGATCGCTGTAGGAATATGATGCTATTATAAAATTTAAATTCTAAAACGTCGACAGTGCGGACCAAACGAGTTTTGCTAAACGAGATTTCTCACCGATCACAAAAGTTCGATTTGGGCGTCGGTTAAGTTTCTTTTTTTCTTTTTCTGATACGTATATTTCAATCACTGTGTACCGTCGAGTTTACACACGCGTTTAAATATGTTATTTCTTACATATTTTACATTCAAATCGTAATTGTAAGAGACCCAAATAAAGACAAAATATGTTACGAATTGCAAAGACTTTCCACTGGTGTTGGCCACTTAATTACAAAGATCTATCTGAAAATGATATTTGAGAATAAGCATATTGCGGTACTACTACACAAGCCCAAAGGCTCGGCTCCCAAAACATTTATTTTTAAATTTGAGCGTTGCGGGAATTATGTACTAATTAAGATTTATCAATTTTACTCCTTTAGTAGGGCAAGCCGGGCTATCGGATGGTAGTACCGCCACTGATTCTAATTGATCTTTTCGTTAGTGGCGTTGAACCCTCACTGGTGAATAAGGAAATATTTTTGGCTCGAGTCACTTTACAATTACCATAAGTTGTGATAGTTCAAGGTCGGATGCTGTGGCGTAGTATTGATATTTTAGACTAGTTACGCTCGGACCTGTTTCAATGTCTTCCTGGTCTTTTACGAAGAAGCTGACGCCTTCTAGTTTAGAACCGGTGGAATTCATAATACCTGATTGTTAACGCAAAATTGCTGCCTTTTCGTAACTGAATGTGTTATAATAATTTATTTATTATTCTAGAAAAACCTCTCCTTATAATGAACTACTAAGATAAATCACGGAGTTTTTCGATAGAGTGGGCGAATAAATGTAATATGTTTTGGTCGAAAATGACGCATAATAATATATGCGTCATTTTCGTTTTTTTTTTCTCTTTTGTTCAAATGTACTAGCATAAGTCAAAGTTGAAATGCAACCAAAAGTTCTCAATGAATTGGAATATAGCTTAAGTACTTTATCACATGAATTTTGGAACAATTACCTTTCCTTTTTTATTAATATTTTTTAATTGATTTTGGTTTCAAGTCTTTTCATAGTAAAATAATCAAAACATATTTTTTTTTCGCACTGTATATTTGTTTGTACAGCCTTAACAAAACTCAGACTTGGAGATATAACATGAAACTGAAAACAGAAACTTCGTGATATGCCTTAAATATTGCAATTAAAAAACGAAGCGACTTTATGAAAATTTTCGTTAATTACATTTCGTTAGATTCAAACAAATAATACGCAACATCACATTTAAGATGGCAAGGAGAAATTAAAACTTTATGAAATGTACATGAATCAGAGTATAGTATTACAAGTTCAAAGCTACGATATTTAAATTCACGATAATTTATTATAATGTATCTTAAATTTATTCAAGAATTCAAATGTGAACGTCCCGACATGTTTACAAATTCTTCACTTTTATCATCAGCGGATTCTGATATTTCAATCAATAAGTATTATTATATGTTTAATCATTATTAATTTTAATAAATACATTACTAACACCGTTATTACTTTATATTGTTAATTGGGAAAACAAACCTTTCTTAAACACTTTTTTTGTCTTTTTAGAAAATTGTTTCCATACGTGTAATTTGTAAACATGTTATGTCAAAGCTGTTTGCTAAAACTCATCTAACGTTTAACAATATTTTAACTTATGTACGTACTTAACGTTTTAACAATATTACATTTTAGGTTGTTAACATGAATAGAAATATGAGTGGGTTTGAAGACGTTAAATATCACAAAGTAGTTTTAATTATAGAAATTAAACTCACTCATCTGCCTGGTGAGAGCTGGTTCCCTCCTCATGGCCCGTTTACTGATGAACCTGGCGTAATCTTCTTCGTTCAATGACGGATACTTTCCGCCCAGATCCCAAGTGCTCTCGCTGTAGAATTTAAGCGCCTCTGGAGTGTTATCAGAAATGTTCGATTTGGATATGACGACAGAAGTACGCGCTTCGAGCAGCCTCTTCAGCAATTTGGGACTCGGTTTGAATTTCAACGGGCAGAACATCATCGCGGCCCTAATTCCAATTCGAATAATTAAAAATTCTCTTTTTCCAAATTCAAATTACACTTGCGATAAATTTCGAAATATTTGAACGTTTCAGAACGCGTCTTTCGAATTGTATCGCCTCTATTTAATTTTATTTTGTAACTAACTGCCAATTGAAGAGCGTTATTTTTTTTTAAGAATTATTATTATTTTTTTTTGAAAAGAAAAAGCTTTTCCAATTATTTATTGTTAATCGTTATTTGGCGGTGTGCGCGAACCAAGTTACCACCTCAGCAGAGGCGCGCGAAGCAATGCGAACGGGCGCACAATTTTGGCGGCGTCGGTTGCGTCAGAATGATATCGGGTTATGATAATATTAAATACATTCAGTGCTTTATTCAATCTACGTAAATTGTTTTCTCTTTAACCGACATCGAAAAGCGAGCAGTTCCTCGATTCGTTTGATTTTTTTTTGTAACAATAGTAACGTCATTAATTGCAGAAACGTGGTATATGAAGTTTCTGAGATGATATATAATGTCCAGTATGTTTGGTCGTCATAAAGAATAACGTGCAATTTTTATTTTATGTGGATTATATTACATATATTCTATTCGTGCTTTAATGTTATATTATTTTATTTATTGTTTATTAGATAACTTCTAAGAGTAAAATTAAAATAAAATATAAAAAAGAAAACAAAAAGAGAAAGCACACATTTTCAAAAGCCAGTATATAAAAATTATATTATAAGCTAGTTAGTACAAAAAATTATAACATATATTAGTCGATTTGTACACACATAATCTACGTCCTTATACATATCGCCATTAATATCTCCTCTAACTGGCAACCGATTTTAGCTATTATGACTAATTAAGTGCCAGGGATTTATTGCAAATTTGGACCACGCAACTCCATAAAATCGATTAGAAAATATATGTCGAAAGTATTATAAGATTTATTATTAGTCGGCTGTCTATCTTAAAAAAAAAATCAAATGTTTTAATTAGGATTACGTTCCCTAAATTCTAAAAGTACATAAAACCGTAAGATAAATTATGTAAATTATCAATATATTATGTTATTAACATAAACCACAACAATACCATTCTATAATTACTGACTATCAGTCAGTAATTATAGCAAAGGCAAAGGATTTGGTAAAAAAGTTTCGCAGTTAATTGTTGTAGAATAGTACTTTCTTAAGCTTAAAAGATAACAGTTAGAAAAATAGGGAAAATGTAAGTGGAACAGGTTAAAAACACAAAGTTATATCAAGCAATTAAAACTCCCGTCCATGTGTTTAAAAGCTTATTTCAGGAATACAACGTTAAAAAAGCCGCGACCGCGAGACTCTCTCTCCATTTTCTGTGTAAGTGTTAATTTCTTTTTTAACATCTTAGCTAGCCATTTGTTTGCACGGGACTTTTATTTGAGGATATAATAGTTTTTGCAAGGTTATTTAAAAAATTTAGAGATAGACCTTATAAAATATCTAGAGAAATATCCCCTACTGGTCTAAAATTCAAAAGGTTTCTTTTTAAGACTATATTTTTTTGATCAACATTTATAATTTCACAAATCACATGTCTGACATTAAAAGCATAAACGTAAACAATGAACATTTTTAGACGTCTAATTTTATATAATCTATGAAAACATGTCTTAGATTTCCGCAAATCTCTCCAGACAAAATATAATTTACGAATATTGAGCAGTTTTTACCAGTAAACATTTCAGTATGATTGTTGGTCGTAGGTAAAAGTAATAAATAGTAAATATAAACGTAGTAATATAGTTTTGTGTTCTCATTTAGTCTTTAAGTGCCTAGGAGTTGAGCTGCTACTTCCAGTGGGTGTGCAAGTGATGCTTGGAGGTGGAAAAAGCCTGAAATATGAGAACATATTTTTGACCATCGAATACAACACATGGTCCAAAAGATAATTTTAAAAGACAAAAACCTAAATAAAAGTGAACAAGTTAGGGCAATCAAGTGTGTGTTTATGATTCATTTGCAACAATTTTTTGTTATTGGCTATTTTTTTAAACAAAGAAACATAGAAACATAGAACACATTTAATGAGACAATTTCAACCACAACTACGATATTGGGTCAGTTGGATTTGCAAGCCTTAAAGTGATTTTACCTAATAACTGCATCATAAAAATTAAACAGAATTCTGGTGCGTCATAAGTGAGGATACTAAGTTATTTTACCAAGTCCAGACCAAATATCTAGGCTTTTATTTCACCCTATCGTTCACCTTGGACGACCTATCTCCTTGTTTCGTTTAATAGCAGCAAAAAGCTCGCACGTTTCCTAACTTACTTTAGCAGTCGCTCATATTCCCGACAGTGGGCAGGGCATGGTGGCGGAGAAATGCGCCTGGGTGACGTTGTCTCCAATGCCAAATGCGGTGCTCCTCTTCGTCCTGCTGCTCGCTGTGGTGTCATCATCATTCACTTTATAATCGATGTTAAAGTAAAAGTGATTTACGGATTCGATCACGTTCTTATCTCATTTTAAGTCTGTCCCGTTATCGTCGACTCCGTGAAGTCTAGTGACTAACGGTCGGAAATTTAAAATCATTTCACAATGTTCAGTATCTGCGTGCATACAAGAAATCATTGTGAATATATTTATGCATCGGCTCGAAGATAGAATAAGAAAATTTTTTGTTCTTTAAAAAAAAAGATGCTCCCTCCAATTGTAAGATGGTTATATCTTGTAACGGGTTCGTTTTACACACATAAATTCTACACGGACAAATGCCCAGATCCAGAATAATTATCTGCAGTTCACATAAATATAAAAAAAGCCGTGGTAGCTCAGTGTCCGGGCGCTCGCTTTTAATTCAATATACTCGAGCAACCTGAGTTCAAATCCTGGTGCCGGCACCACTGAATTTGTTAATTTATAATTAACAATTTTAAGTGCTGATTTACCACGTGCTCAATGGTGAAGGAAAACATCGTGAGGAAACCTACATATTTAAGATAATCAAGAATCAGTCCGCCAATCCGCAGTGGGGCCGCGTGGCGGTCTGTGCTCAGCAGTGAGACATATATATATATATATATATATAGGCTGTTACTTTACTTAACGATTTCTTATTACAAACTATCGGCCGCTTGCCTCCTACTATGGTCTTATAAATCTTTATGTTATACTTGATCGGAAAGACAAAACAGACGCCAGCAGATCCCTCTCACCTAGTGTTTAGGTGGCAAACAAATCAGTTTGTGTGCATGGAGTATCGACGACAAATGGATGGAGCCCAGACAAACGACTGGCGGGTTTATTTTCCGCTCTTTCAAATAAATTTGCCTAACTCCAACGCACTGTAAAAAACTGAACGGCTGACTTATCTACACTAGAGCTCAAGTTAAACAAACGACTTGTGTGCGGTCACAAATTAGTTAATGAATGGATGAAATTAACTTTTATCTTTCATTCCGTGTTTACACGTTTTTAATATTTAAATCAAAAAACACAGTTCAATCCGGATACATCAAATTTCCCTGTGTCATGATTTATAAATATCTAATGTATTAGCTAAGTTGCATAGCGATCAAATTCAGGGAATCGACAATGCTGCATTTATATCATTGTACGCCAACGACGAATGAAAGTTCGTTTGTAAGCATTTTAAAATATAATTATATAAACTGACTATTTTCTGTGTTTGCTGTAATAAGAATCCATTTTATTCCATATGAGAACTTGGAACTTTGCAATAGATTATGTAGGCATCGTTGCAATCAATTAGTAATTATACTTTAATCATTAATTACGTTTTTAAAATTACAAATACGATGGTAGTTCCAAAAATATCCGGCTGACAGGGAAAATACAATCAAGTTGGGAAAAATGCGGGCTCTTCCCACGAGTTGGATAGACCCTGCTTGCGTGAAATATATATCTGAAAACAAATTTTTAAGGGCTGTCGCCTAAGGGTCGTCGGGTTTCGGTATGCGGACCATAAGCTCGACGGCCGTGGACTGTAGATAGCTATGAGGGTTGGGGGGGGGACGCGGGTGTACCTAGTGTACGCGGTGTGGGTTCGCCGTGCTCGAAGACGAGGACGAGCTGTTGGGTGTTGTGTTTGATCCCTACTTGTGTGTGTAGGGTGTGGTGGTGGGACCCCGGACGGTGGTTTCGACTGACCGACGACCCCTGCCTTGTAGTCTGGGTCGATGAGGATGTTCCACGGGCGACAGTTGCGATCGGACGCGTCGGGATTCGGATGGTAGGTGCATGCCTTGACCACCAGAGGATTGGGGATTGGCTGGCGGCTTTTTCGAAAACCGCTTGGCCGTTTCTTTGAAATATTGTTTAATTGTCGGAAGCCTGCAGTCGCTATGCAGGTCGACGTTACGTTGATACCGGTTGCCGAGCGGATGAATTTGTTATGTATTACCTGGAGCTTATAAATAAGTCGCGGGTTGACGTGCGCAAATGAAGAGCATGCATAGGACATGATGAGTCTGATGCATGTCTTGTATAAAAGAAGCTTATACCTTAGGGACTCTCTCTTCTATCATTTTTGCCTAGCAGGTGGCGTTTGCCCTTGGTGATCGGGCGAATGTCGGTAATTATTCTTCGGGTGAAGAATACAATCAGGTGAATAAGGTGCGTAAGGAAGCGATTCAAATTTTAACTCACAGGTTTTGACCATTGCCTTGGCGGATGTGTGAGCTGGTGCATTGTCGTGGTGAAACAAAACTTTTCTTTTTGCCAAATGTGGCTACTTTTTTTTTTAATTTAGTCACTCTGATGCTGCAAAAAGTTAACATAATACACACTGTTGTGTATCACTGGTTCAAGGAGTTTCAACTTGGACGGTCTATGCTCACGGACGAAATTAAATAAGGTCGCCCTAAATCGGTTGTTGTACCACGTAATATTGATTCTGTGCGAGAACTAATAATGCAGGATCGTCATGTTACATATCGCGAGATAGACGCGTCTCTGGGCATTAGTATGATGAGTATCCATAAGATATTACATGAACATTTGGCTGTAAATAAAATATGTTCGCGTTGGATTCCACGCGACTTGAGCATTGACCAAAAACAGGTTCGTGTCGTTTGGTGGGTGTTTCAAGATGAGCCGAATCCAACAAAAGTTATTCGTGCAAAAAGCACTTTGAAGCAAATGGTCGCTTGTTTTTTTGGTTTAAAAGGACATGTGGCTACAGTGGCATTCTGCATCATGACAACGCTAGCTGCCACAGATCGGCCGAAACAACACGATTTTTGGAAAGTGAAAAGATCGAATTAACGGGTCATCCGCCGTACAGCCCTGATTTGGCACCCAACGATTGCTATTTATTGCCAAATGTGAAGAATAAATTACGTGGTCTACGTTTTTCGAGCCGTGAAGACGCCATTGATGCGTTCAAAATCAACGTTTTGGACATACGAGTAATGGTATTTGCGCGTTTAATCGTCGGGACTAGGTATGGACCATTTCGTAAATAGCGTGTGAAGAATCATATAATATTTTTATTCGTCACATCTGCTACTTCCCATCATACAGACTACAACAATAAACATTCTAAGAAAACGTAGATTTATCGCAGATTGAAACGTCCTTGTTTATTTGTTGAAAACGAAATACATATCTAATGAAATTCCACTTGTCGCATCGCGACAGTTGCTAGGTGCGATAAGTATTGTGCTGAGTGATTATTTAGTCACTACAAAAAGGCAAATAGGTAATTTTTTATCTATTTACCTTTATTTGTATTGTATGATTAGTGTATATAAAAACAATGAAATATTAAAATACTTTGTTTAAAAACTCAAGATTTATTTAAAATGTCACAAACTTTAACGTTGTCATTCCCAACCTTCTTTAAATATAAAGGAATGTTCAATGTTTAATCGTCGTATCGGAAAGTATACAATACAAATGTACATAACGTAAAAAGCAAACCCAAATATGTAACATTTTGTATAGGTAGCAAAATAACGACTTATCATAACACACTCCATACCTTAAATCAAACATTAGTATAACACTACTAGGCCACTACGAAATAAAAATCATTACCTGTATAATTTCACATATGAAATCATATAAAAAAAATTTAAAATGAATGTAATGTGGAAATTATTTCCATGCCTAGTCAGGACTATATGAAACTTCGTTGGAAAACCGTAGCCATCGAAAGCTGACTTCCACGAAATAAATCGAACCGACACATGCAGATGCAGAGTCCCGTATGTCAACATGCTCACAATAGATGTATAAACATCGTGCACTTTAACGGATCAACGGTAAACCGTGTCCCGTTAAAGTTGAAGATTCATCAGGACATCGTCCTCCGAAAAGGCGAGTTTCCACGATTTGGACATATACATTTGTGGAAGCGAAAGCGTTACATCCTATGAGTTACCTCGATTGCAATTATTTCAGCGGGTAATATTCCTGCCAATTTACATTAGATAGCATAATTTTAAAGGTGGTAAAGCCAAGCAGCAACTCCCATTGTTGCTGAATGGGCTGGATCGAATCGAGTACATACCATGACCTCGCAGAAAATCGGCTGGAGTAGAAGTGCTTGTTGATATAATAGTAAATTAAATTAAGTAAAGTACCCTAATTTACTTAATTTATTTTACAAAATGAATATTTACCGAAATAATACGAAGAACGAAAGGAAAGAGATTCGGCACTTCCTACCCCGCATAACCTGTGTGGGTTTGTACCCATAAGAGGTAGGCTAGGTAGGCTAGTGAATGCTTCTGCACTCACTGCTGAAACGGCTATGAGCAAGACGCAGCCAGCGGCAGGTGCAACCTTCATCTTTGATATCACCAGCTAACGACGCAATAATCCGTGGCCCAGTGGCTAAAAAGAAAAGAAAGAGGAGTAAAAGGAAAAGAGATATAAGAGAGAATGCTACATAGCTGTAACTTGCAGCCTACGGAGCAGCGGCATCGATTTCCATCCCACTGTCTCCTCTTCTCCAGAGTGCCACCACATCTGCTTCCAAAAAGTGACCAGTGCAGCAAAAACCACAGCAACAACGAGTGAATGTCGAACAAATTTCGCCACCGCGACTAAGAGTGGCATTCCATATTCAGGGGATCACTCTCTCGATCGTCTCTCTCCCCAGAAGCACTACAAATGTCCATCTAGGAATCGAAAATTCCTTCAGCTGTTGACGGGCATTCTAGGAGATGTGCAGGTTTCCATTGCCTCAGGTAGAAACAAACTAGCGGCGCTTGATAAACGCCATACAATCACTGACAGCGGTATACGCGCTTGCGCCCAAATCAGCCTCTCTGCCTACCGAACTTCGCGTGTACCCTCGCATCGAAATCTCAGCGGCGGGTTACGCCTGTTGTAACCCTTGCAGGCAAAGGTCTTTTCGAAGATATTTAGGAGGTGGGTCACAAAGCACAAGGCAAGGCCCTAACGAGGCGATGCTCATCACCAACGCCGAAAGCCACGCTCTTGATGTCCTGGACATCGTGCTCTGCCATAAGATGCCATTCCCAGAGGGTCCAGGTAAAGGTGCTGTACGATGTAAATCAAATCAAATTTGAGGGTCCTTCTCGAAATGGAGAAGGACCCTGGTGTGAGGCACGAGGGCCTACTGTATAAACTAGTACACTTCATGGTGATGATTACGTGCTCGTGCGGTGAGTGGCGTCTTCTCTGGTGTGACAGGGCTTCGTCGTGCACGTCAAAGGAGCCGAATTTGCGATACAATATATCAAAGCCGGTGTTCCCCAATGGAGCTATCTTCACACCTGTATGCGGTGTATACGAACGACATTCCCACCTTGGAGTAGAACGCCCCCGACTGGGATGAAGATGTATGGGCCCTTTATCCCGCATAAACAGAACACAAGAACAACAGCGCGTTCTTCACGCCTCTACAAAAAGCGGCAAATGCGGTGAGGAAAATGCAGCCCCAACTAAACCTTCTACCTAATTTGTTGGATCAATGGCGGACGTCGGTCAGCATCGACAAGACTTCTGGCATTTATATGATGCGAATAATCCTGGATAGATTATTCGCACGATTTAAGCTTAAGATGTTTGGTCAAAAGTTAGAAATCACATGGCAAAAGTAGGAGTGCATTTACATGTGTTGGTCCCTGTTTGTATGGACACGGACGCCTGCTGCAATACCGTCGCATAAATTGATTGATTTTAGTGCATTCACCCTGTGGTAAGCCCTCTAGTGTCCTTTAGTTTGATCTAAAATATAATTATATAATAAAATATTAAACTTCTTTTTATTGTATTGAAATACGAAAATATCAAATAAAGGATGTTTTTTATAGAGGTATAAAAGTTTAAGTTGGCAACACCTTTTAACTGGTGGCCATTTTATCAGCTGTCGAGTGATTTATGTTTATGTTGAAATGCCAAACCAAACTAAACAAGTTTGGTTTGGCATTTCAACATAAAGAGACTGACGCCTGAACAACGCTTCCAAATTGTGCAAATTTAATTCATGCAAGAATTGAAGCCACACGATGGCGACGCAAGACGTAGATTCGGTGAATGAGTCAAAACAAGATTGCCATTGATCCCAATTTTCATAAGCGAATTTTTTTTTAGCGATGAAGCTCACTTTTGTTTGAATGGCTACGTCTATAAACAAAACTGCCGTATTTGGAGTGATGATAATTCTCAAGTGTATTAAGTTAGGTGTGCTTTATGGGCTGGTGGAATCATTGATCCGTACATCTTTAAAAACGATGCTGGTCAGAACGTTAGATTCAATGGTGACCGCGATAGAACTATGATTACTGACTTTTTCGTTAATCAATTGAACAACCATGATTTGCAGGAGCCGTGGTTTCATCAAGACGGCGCAACATGTCACATAGCTTATGCAACAGCTGATTTACTGAAGGAATCGTTTGGTAACTGCATAGTTACACGTTTCGGAATTGGCCTCCAAGATCGTGCGATTCAACATCACTAGACTATTTTCTATAGGGATATGAGAAGTCGCTAGTCTGCGCCGATAAGCCCGAAACGATTGACCACTTAGAGGACCACTTTCACTGCGTTATTGCCGATATACGGCCACAAATATTGGAAAAAGTCATCGAAAATTGGACCTCCAAATTAGTCTACGTCCGAGCCAGTCGTGGCAGTCACATGCAGAAGTCATATTTTAATTATAATGCCAGAAGATTATCTTTCGAATAAAGTAAATTTCATGTCAATTTTAAAAAATCATCTTTGTTTTATTCCATTTCAAAGTTCTATAAAAAACACCCTACATTCGTAATTGATGCCGATTTTGCATACCGCTATAATATGTGCTTTTACCTTATATAAATACAAAACTTAAGAAAAATTATAACTTAATTAAATTATTTGATGTAAACAAAATTCCATTAAAAATCCTTAATTTATTGATTATATGACTGAAATTACTTTTTTCATTAATATACGCGAAAATACATATTTCAAATACATACAGCTGTCCGTCTGAAATCGATGTATGTTAAAGCCCTTGTAACACAAGATATTTATAAATTATTTATGATTATTATTAAACAAGAGAGAAACAAGATAGAAGTATAACTT
>DWHO01002126.1:0-13877 GCA_018247575.1 Eurytides lysithous rurik | reverse complement strand
GCTTTAATGTTGTTACTTATAATTTTAATATTGTATTCTGTTTCATTGTTGCAATAAATTATTATTATTATTATTATTATTAATTTTATTAGTCTTGGTCAAATAAAATTTATGAAAGAATATGAAATTTTCATATAAAACATTGTTTTTAAAGTTAAAACTGACTTAGACCATTTTCATAAATAACTGAATATTCTTTAAATAACTTAAAGCAATAAAAAAAAACTATGAGTTTTATTTGAAACAATAACTTTGACGAAGTAATTTATAAAATTGACCCATTTTTTATCAATTTAGCATTTACAATTTTTTTTTGTCACGTATTCTTCGCTATTATTTTTCGTTCTGATATTTTGTACGTAACTATTTTCATTTCTTGTCCGTTTTCTTTTCTTATATTTTTCTATCTGCTCCATTTCTATTGTTTTACCATTTTTAGGGTTTCTAGATGTACAATGAAGTCTCGGTATGATTCGTCTGAAGATGATGATGTTTTCCTCTTTTTCATTTTTCGAAAATGTTTCGTGGTCATATAATATCTGCAGATCACATCATATCCGAGTAATAATTAACATATTCACATTATAAGTACGCTATCATTAACTTACCTGAATCGACATATATAAACTATTTGCCGCCAAGCTAGTGCCAAAGAGCGGAACTGAATTATATACCGAGATAAACCGGAATGAGTTGTTGTTTCTATTATATATTTATTTAATATTTTATTGTCATTTATCGGTTTCTTATGTAGTTCAGAAACGTGCCCCAGAGAACCACGTTTATATATTTATATATCTTATTCAACTTAAAAGTTGAATAAGATATATAAATATATAAAGTGATAGTGTGAACTAATAGTAGGAATTAAAAAAGTAAACCTTGTACATTTTTGAAATATGGGAAAAGGAAATAGAATTTAATTTAACTAAGAATAATGCTTATACTTTTATCATAGTTTTTTTTAATTGACAAGGCTAACAAACGTGTGAACGGCTGACTTGATGGTGTGTTCTGATGAGTGATTACCGCTGTCCAGAGACATTTGCAGCATTAAAGACCTTGCAAATGCATTGCCAGCCTTTACAGGGGAAAATTTTTGGAAGAGGGAGAAAGAAGAAGTAAGAGGGAGGGAGGGTAGTGAGAGAGGGAGGAAGGGCAGGGAGGGGGATGGGCCACCGGTCATCTCACTCACCGGACGAAACGCGGAAGCAATAACACTTCCACTTTGCGCTGATTTTCTGTAAGGTCTTGATACTAATCCGGTTCGAGCCGGCCCATTCAGCAACGGGAATAGCTGCGTGGCTCTACCACCGTAGTATTTTTCGGTGTATTTTTGGTGGTGTATAAAGCGCGAAAAAAAAATATATATATCATATAAAAATATAACAAGTGAGCCCCAATATATGCATGATACGCAGTCATTATGCAGGTATAAATACGTCCCTAATATACCATAATGCTTTTAACTTCCAATCGATTCCAAGATAAGCTTCTGGGATTTATCGCTTATTTGCTAACCATCCACAAAATACTCATACAGGTAATATTAATTGTAAAATCGGCGATTTAAGGCCACAGTCGGTGGCCGCGTCTGCTCGCGAACAGTTTACTTTGACGTCGTAAAGTATTCGTTAGAAGGCAGATGTTTACGCGCACGCGTCCATCGTTCGGCTGAATTATCGGACGATAAAGCATCGTGCCGTCGTGTGTTGTGGATACGTTTGCGGCTGTGTGATTGGATCCGTCAATAGGCGAATCATTGCGGCCTTGGGCGCGTGCTAAATATCTTTACGGATGAAGGCATGAAGACATTTAAAGATTTTTTTTGGTTTTATATTGGGATTAGGAAGCACACGAGCAAGCGGCTCACCTGATGGTAAGCCAACGCCACCGCCCATGGACATCTGCAACATTAAGGGACTTGCAAATGCGTTACCAGCCTTAAGATTTGAGTATGCTCTCTTCTTGAAGGTCCCAACGTCTTATCGGTCCAGAAATACCTCTGGCCACAAGCGATTCCACAGGTTGGTAGTACGTGGGAAGAAGTTCAGAGAAAAGCGCACAGTGGTGGATTGACAGCCATAATGTGGATGCTATCTGGAGGTTTGTCGCGTTGTTCGGCAGCGGAACTCAGCAGCTGGTATTAATCCGAACAATTCCTCAGAGCACTGCCCATAGCATATTCGGTAGAATACGTAGAGAGACGAAACGTCTCTTCGCAGAGCCAAAGGATCAAACTGATCGGAGAGAACTTGGTCGTCGATGCGGTCAAATGGAAAGAGCTGGTATTGTGGTGCCCCAGCCCATAGGTGTGAGCAATAGTCTTTATGCGGCCGCACTTGTGCTTTATAAAGTTGGAGGCGGTGGGCCGACCGGACGTACTGTATTGCTCGACTGAGCACACTAAGCTTTTTAGAAGCCAAGTTGGCTTTCCCTTCCAAATGACCGCGGAACTGAACGTCATCCGATATGTCGACGCCAAGGATTCTGATCATGGCTGTGGCTACAAGGTGAGTGCCCTCGAAAATAGTAGATACAATAAAGGGGTTCTTTTTAGCGGTAAACGCGCAAACTTGTGAAAGAAATACATAGTTAATAAAAATAAGTGGGTAATAGATGATACAAAGCAAAAAAATTCCGATTAGGGTTACTTGGTTACAATATCTGGATATCTTCTGAAACTTGTTTATAATATTGTGTATTGATTGTTATTTTTTTTATACCATGTTTAACGTACTACGTACAAAAATGTACTAAAATTGATTTGACTCTATTTTTTTTTGAAACCACAATAAGGTATATAGAATATATCAAGATGACCAAATAAAAGCGCACAGCTCAAAAAACGAAATAACAAAAGAATAACCGCAGAAGATAACGTAATAAAATTATAGTCACAATTGGTGCGTTTCGTGAAGTAATCTTGATGTAATTATATTCAACGACTTTTACAGGAAATACGCGTCGAGTGTGAACGCGAATTACATATATTTGACGTAACCTAGAGACACGGTACAGTCGCTGATAACAGCGCTATCAAGAATAAATGATGAAGAATAAATTTCGACGTCTGCTCCCGTATTATTCGAGTGTTTATTCCCCCGTACGCCGGATAACGGGTTACATTAAGGGCGGTCCGTCCCTCACTGGCAACAAATAACTCAGTAGCGGCGAGATTTGTTGTTGTCGCCATCCATTGTCGCCGCGACACTGCAGTAATGAAAGCCTTATCGGCGCGACTGTACCTCACCGCGCCGCTTATCTCCGTCAGTGTGCCTCAAGCCGGGCTAATCGGGATGCGTACATTCGTTGGAAGGTACTCTCAATTAAATAGAATAAAGAAGGTAAATAAATTAAATAGAATTAAAAAAAAATCGTAAGTCTGCCGCAAATATTATTTTTATAATAATCCTTACTAATTCTTCTTAATATAGATTTTTTTTAATGGTTTTTGGAGATAAAGTGACAGATGGCATCTCGTGATGGAATGAAACACCTTCGCATGAAAACCTGTTTGGCACTGCGCTGCACTTGTTTTCCAATGATTCAATATATAATATAATGAATATAATATCTTAAATATAAAATTTAAATATATATCGACACCGAAAAGCAAAAACGTAGTAAATGACACTTGAAGTATTTTTTAAAATACATCATTGAAATCAGTGAATTAAACGGCATCGATTGGTGCATGTCTGGGGCATAATTTTGGTTTTGCTGGTCACTAAGTTTTTCTTTTCTAGCGGCACATAGTAGGGGTAGTGCTAACACATTTTTGCTTGATAATAGAATCACTGCCAATCAACCTTCCAACAACGTCTAAAACTAAACTCTTGCAACATCTAGGTTCCAACCTAGACGTTGGTAGAGTTACCACTGTTGAATGGGCTGGCTCGAACCGGATAAGTATCACGGCCTCACAGAAAAATCGGCGTAAAGCGGAAGTGTTCGTGCTTGCGCGTTTCATCCGTTAAGTGAGGTGGACGTTGGTCCAACTTGCAAAATGTTCTACGTTGCAAATTTCCATCGGCAGCGGTTATTGATTTCCATCAGGTAAACCGCTTGCTCGTTTGCCCGCTTATTCCATAAGAATAAACGGATAGTCTATCCTTTTTTTTATACTGATAAAAAATATGCTTAAAATCCATTGGTCTAAATAATTTCTGGTTTGTTCTCTACTCTATCTAAAGCTATATAAGATTTGTATGTAGATAACATCAAATTTCTCAAAACAAAAGTCTTAAGTAGCTGAGTTAAAAGTCACATTTATAATCAAAAGCCTCTTTATGAACTGACTTAATAAATGGAATATCCTTTAAATAACTAAAATACATTTAAAGGAATCGGTAACCATTATTGATTCAGTAGGTGGAAGCCAGGCAGGACTCTCTCAGTGTATAGGACCTAAACCACACACGCCATTGACGACTCCCGGACAACATTCCTTGTTAACGTAACGGCGAATAGGAAATTGGTCCGGTGGCGGTGCTTTTGCCATCCGCGACATGCGACATGCGACTCGTGACAATGCGACATGCGACACGCAACATGCGACAGCGCGACAAAGGACGCGTCAATGCGCCAACCAAGTCGTCGTGTGAAGTCATTTCTCATTACGGACGTTTTCTATATTACCGAAGTGAATGCGGGCTCAGATATTTCAACATGTTGGCGCTTTTGTCCGGCTTATATTATTTAACACTAGGGTGTGCAAGCGTTTGGCATTATGGGGAATGTGTCATGTAAAACGTTAATTTGAAAAGTTTACCCCGCGAGAAAAACTTATAAGCGAACAGAATATATAAGATATAAAAAAATATCTAATTTGATTCAAATGAAACGACAGTATATTACAGTATAAATAATTTCGTTCCATTAATCTCGACTGGGTCAACAAATACATATATATTGCATATAGTAATTTGATCTTTGTAAAATTGAAAGCCAATTGACTCTACATTACTCCTCACTCAGAAATAGGAGATAATATTTCTCCTGCCAAGTAATTAAGCAAAGCAATGTTAGCACTTTAATGCATTGCAGTAGAATGAGTACTACCCTAGACGGAGCCTAGTAGGAATCCTACCACTAAGATGCGACTAATTACATATTACTATAATAAACTCATTTAATTAGTCTCAATTATGAACTCTTCAACTTAAACAATTACTTAAAATTAACTAATTTTTCTTCTCTATCATATATCAAGTCAGAAATTGGTTAGTTACACGAGTTCGTAAAGTTTTCCTTGCCGAACTTAATGTCAATCAAGAAAACACTGTCATTGGAAGAAGTGTAACCGGTTATGTGTTGTTAATACATAATTACAACCCTAGCGCAATTTTACCGGCTATTGCTTTTTATTGATATTCGCCTAGTAAAAAAAATCTAGTAATTCAACGTGCCCACAATCGCGCACCGAACTGCGTCACATCACGGCCGGGCACAAATCACACCGCGCTCGTAATCCACGTTAGAATCACCCGACAAACAAGGGGTGCGAAGGGGTGAGGGTATCAGGGTGAGAGGGGAGGGGGGGTTGGAAAAAAGCCCGAGCGAAAGACGTCCCGGATAACGGCGGCGCTTTCGTCGCGCTAACGATTCCGCAGCGAAACGTCCCATAAATCTGGTGCCGCCTGATTGATACATGGCGGTGGTGTGACGCCCATTCCGTAATTTACTGCCGCACCCCGCCCAGCAGACGTCGAGATAGGACTTTTGTTTTGCATTAATTCCTTCGGCCGCTCCCGGGCCGCCTTCTCGCTGATCCCGGCCACTCGATAAGCGAACCGGCGCTCGCAGTTGGATTTATAAAGTGCCCCGCTATCTGATGATTTCGTACTAAGGTGGGACCCGAGTCGTCCTTTGACTTGCATGTTACCGATGTAATAATTTGAGTGGATTGTAATTATAATCGATCTGTTAATGCGTGCTTGCTGTCGGTTCATTTAATTAGTGAGTTCGTCCCTCGTTTATGAAGGATAGCTGGCGATGTTGGCTACTTTTATTCCGGAGGAAAGGACAAAGTAGGCAAAGTTACAGAAAATGAAAAAAACACGCAAGCGACACCGCAGTCATTGCCTGATTTATACTATCTATAATACATATAATATCTTTATAATGTTCATATGTATATTGGTAAATTTAGTAGTTGTATTTGCTTCCGCATTTCGTCCGCTGAGTGAGGTGGCCGGTGGCCCATCCCCTCCTTCCCCTTATTCCTTCTCTTACTCTTGCTCCCGCTCCTCCTTCTCCCTTTCCCCCTCGATCATCCTCCCTCCCTTAAAGACTGACAACGCATTTGCAAGTTTAGTAATGTTGCAAATGTCCATGGGCGGCGGTAATTGAATACCATCAGGTGAACCGCTTGCTCGTTTGTCAGCCTACTACATAAAAAAGTTTTAATCCAAAGAAGGCTCCTGGCTACGACGGGCTTACGGCAGACATTTGTCTTGCTTAGCTTTTGCGAATGCGTGCCTCCGCCTCGCCCATTTTCCTACGAAATTGAAAGAGACGTGGTGGTATTCTTGCGGAAGTCAGGGAAGGACGATTACACACCGGTGGGTGTGGAATCTGGCCCAGCAGAAGTAAGCTATGCCCAGCACCACTCTAACTCTCTCTCTCTCTCTCTGCCGTCATCCGCCAACCAGAGCGCACCGATGTTTGTAACTTCGGTTGCGTTCTGGTCCCATCATGGCACACAAGCGGGGGACATTAGATTATCCGCAAATACCCCAACGTGGCAGGACCAGGTCATAGTAGCTCGAGACATTTTCTCGTAACAAGTGACACCGGTCCAGCTCTTGCGAGGCCAGATTCCGCGCCCTGAAGGCCGCCAAGGAGCGTGCGCTGACCATCCTGTTGCCGCGCCAAGGGGCGTGCGAGTCGAGGTCCTCGGACCGCAAACTTCCTCAGAGGAGACACACGAGGACAAGCCCCCTAGCCTAGGCGATTCCCTCCCCCCGAATGCATGGGGGAGGAGGATGGGAATACCAGTGCCCCGGAGGGCTCCCCGCAAAGGGTAGAGCTCAGAAGGAGGAGGAGGACTGCGGCGAGGACGATATGGACTCGGTGTCCTCCCCCTCCTTGAAACCGTCATTAGGAAACACGAGAAGGAGGGCGAAGACGAGTCCAGCCTCGGCTCCCCCGTCCGCGTCCCCCCACCGCCGCCTGTACCCTCCACCGACACTGGCGCCGCCGTCACCCCGCCGGACCTCGACCCCTCCAAAGTCATCGGCGAGTGTCACCCGCCACCTCCTCAAGACAAAGGACGAAAATCCAATAAATTTTTTATATAAATAATAAGTATGAAAAGAGGTCATCAACATCGATTAGAGAACATTTACGTATTTTGTAGAGTTCATACAGTCCTCGTATTACAAGCATTTCGTCAACTCCAGAGTTCGTCGAACAACCCCAAACTTTTACGCTACCTCCGCCATGTTAGACAGCAGGTACAACTAACTCACTCTAGATTAAATTCTTTGCGTACTCGGCGACGCACAAAAGTCATACCGAGTGTAACAAAAATCTGAAGTACAAAAAATTGTAATTTTAGTTAAATTAAAATATAATTAGCTTTGAATTTTAATTTATTAGGTAATTAAACCGAATTATTACCTAACCTCAGTTGGATTCGTCTTATTACCCCATATTTGACCAATCTTCTTTAGTGTAACTAATGTAATATTTGGTATAGGGCCCATTCATGTCGAGCCTTTCTGTTGTTATAAGAGAGCCAGGGTTTTGGATGGCGATTACCCTTCCTCCTCGAGAAATTGGACTTGCACGTTTCTTTAAACTTAGTTCGTTTCTTTCGGACATATTGGCAAAATATCACCAAATGTAACATACCCGAAATACCAATACATACCATTAGATCACTGGATGTGTACACCACAGACGAAAATAGCGAACTGATGAATAAATACAAAAATGTCACATTTTATTGCACCAGGTGTTTTATTGTTAATTTAAGTCTGGTCAATTAGTTTTTATGACTTTAGTGACCGAATAGTCAGTCCTTAAACAATAGGTTTTGTCTTTTGTTTCTCATTTTATACACGCGCACAAGTATTGAGCACCAAGGCTGTACACTGCCGGCTAAAAGTTTTAGGCCACCTATGTACATCAAAGTAGGATAGTGAAATAAAACAACGCAAGAAGTTTAATTACTAACTGAAAAACGTATACAGCTACATTAACAAGAAAAGAAAAATAACTTCAAGAATTATCAACCATTTATGTTAAAAATACCGTTCATATTTTATTTAAAACACATTTTTCGGCAAAAAACCTTCCTTTGATTTTTTTTACTAGTCTTAGCATACGACTAATTCATTTATCGATTTTTCTTGTAAAATATTGTTCCAGCTTTTTCATAGATCCTTCTATGAAAAAGCTTGAACAGTATTTACACTATGACTTCTTCCAAGGAGGAACAACAACTCCGCGCATTCATCTCGCTATCAAGCTCTTTTCAAAAAATCTCAATTGGGTTAAGATCCGGGCCATACCAATTTTAACACCCCTACATGTTCTTTACGTTCTAAATACTTTGCATAGTTTTGAACTGTTCTTTGAGTCATTATCTTAAAAAAAATCCATTTGAAATTAAACCTAAACAAGACCAAATGACATTTTGCTATAGTATTCCTTTTTCATCATCTTATCCACGCGTACCAATTCTCCGGTTCCATGTCCCGAAAGAAGAAGCGTCACATAACTGACCATGCTGGGCTATTGGCACTACAGTCTGGCATCATCATTTCCCCGGCGCTACGTCGAACAAAAATTAGCCGTTTTGAACCGAATATTTCAAATTTTATTGATTCATCTATCCAAAAAACTTTTTTAAAGTCTTCTTCAATCCAGCCTGTGGGTAAGGGCAAACTGCATCTACTTCTGTTTAGTGGCCTTAGTAGTGGTTTTTGGATGGCGACGCGATTAAATAACTTAGTATCTCTCAGTCGTCTTTTTACTATAGTCAATGACACAGGTTTAGATGGGGATTTTTTCACTTCGGCGCGAATTTCTGGTGCTGTTATGCGTCTATTCCACTTGCTGGTAACGACGATGTATTTATCCTCGCTAGCAGTTGAGTTGGCCTTCCTGATCGCAAACGATCATGATCACTGCTAGTCTCTTCGTATCGGGTAAATGTGTTACGAAACACAAGTCTTCGAAAACTTAAGTAGAGAGGCAATTGCAGATTTGCCTATATGATAAAAAACGTGAATATAATTTAGTGATTTTATTGGAAATCGTAGAAAAGGCTAAAAAGTCGGACACTTGATTTTCGGTTCGGAGAAATTGGCGTATAAGCAAATATAATTGGAACAGCGTGGGGGTTATCTGCTTTGATTGAGAGGTAAATTGGAATTCCTTAGTAGGGTTGTCAAAAACCAAAATCTAAATAAAATAGTAAATTTTACTTCTTAGTCTATGACTAGTGTAATTTACACGTTAAAACTGTTAAATATCTTCCTTAAAAGTCTTTTAAAGGAAAATTATTTTAACATACCTTATTTAAATCAAACTGAATCTGAATTTGCGGTTAACTATATTTATTTCTTGCCCTTTTTGCTATACACAAATACAGGTAGAGCCACTATTCTTGATTAAAAGCTAAAATATTTTAATATTTTTCAGAAGACCTCGCAACTACGTAGCTAAACCAGGTGCGTTATAAGAAATACGACCAATTTGTAGTAATAACTTAAAATATAATCAGTAGTATGCCACCATAAAAACTGTGGAATTGAATGGTAGACGAACAGCACTAGCCAAAGAAGAAGAGCTATATGTAGTTGATAAATTAATCGACTGTGCGGCAATTTTCAAGGATTTTTTTTTATTAAACACAAAAAATATAGGTACTTAATTTGGACAGAGACAGAGTGAGACAGCCCTAGTCAAAATTCAGATTAACCTGTCTTTCGCGGCCTATTATCCCCGTCAGGAATTAATTGAATATCGTGTTGCACCGACGCGGTTACTCGCCAAATCCAATTTTCAAACTACTCAAAAATTTGATTATAAGCTGGAGTGTAGAAAACAAAAAAAGAAATGGTCGCTCTCGCACTGTTAGGACTCCAGCAGTGTTAAAAGCTGTGAAACTGTTAGCCCTTCAGATGAGTTTAGGCAGAACTACGGTAAAAATAATGTTAAATGATGACTAGGGACTTCGAGCTTATAAAAAAATTGGACATCCTTTGGATGTGCCTTTAATGGCCTGAGACTGAAGAGATCCCGCAAAGGCAATCAAAGTCTTGATCTGCAGGCCATGGCGCTTAAAATGCCATGTAAGCTCGTCCACGCCAAACGGGCTTTTTTGTGAAACTGCGCTTTTCTCAAGGGGCTTGTCTCTCTTGAACTTTCTCCCTAAAAGCGGAAGTCCTTCAAGACTTTCTCTCAACCTCTTCCAACTCTAGATGAATGATATTCTAAGAGACACGCTAGTTGAACTAGCACTTTTTCTGGACAGCACAGTCCCTTTCCTTTTGTTCAGAAACCCCGGACTTTTAGCAATTCAACTCTAAAAAGCCGTCCATTGCTCCGGCATCTGGGACCGAAAAGAGCGTAGACAGACTTGAAGCCTTAAAGACTTTGGTCTTTAAGGCTTCACTATTTTCACTTTCACTACTCTCTCCAGCAAAGATTAAGGCAAAACATTTTTTCGACCAAACGATCCTTTGACTATAGGAGACCAAGTGTATATCAGTGTAGCTGTAGAAGTCGTACAAGACTCACATCCACAACCTTAGGAACAAAGTCGAATTTAAAAGTCTAGTTTGTACCTTAAAGTAAAATTACCTTAAAGTATAAACAACAGCGTATACGGCTTGCGTACTCTTATAACTAATCTCCCAATAAACTTCAGATACTTCATAATAAAATTGCCGCATTGAAATCGTTTAATGTGGTACCTTACGTTGGTCGATCTGCAAAGAAAATACAAACTTTCGACAATGTGCTAAAATTTAAGAAATTACCGAATAAGCCGAGAGCCATTGAAAACGTAGCAAGTTATCAACCAGACCCAAACGTTCTCCTGTATGTGGCCGAGGAAGGAATCAATGGTTTACAGGGTCCTCCATCTGGGGTCGCACACAAATAGCTCTACACACACTCATAGATTTCTCATACAAGACACACATTTCGCCCTCGCCTCAAACCACGGTAAAACCACAACCGTCGGCCCTATGGCAGCGTACACTAATGACAATCGCACAAAACTGCACCCTATTAGTTTTTTATAGTCGATGGCTGTCATCGACTGCCTTTCATATACTGAATACCGATGGTTCTTAGACCACAATCCAATTCAGGGTAAATACCATCTTAAATGGTTTAAATTTAAAGATTGAGAGATTTGCTCTCCGATCTTTTATAAAGTCACCCATTCGCCGTTCAATGATTACCAGCGATCATCTAGTAGTTAAATTCGACCAAAGGAAATTTTATTTAATGAACAAACCTATTTATTCTGCAATGAATAAATGATACGACAATGTTGAAAAAATCAAGAGCATCGCGCTTTGATAAAATCATTTACAAAATAAGCAAACACTTAAAATGTTATTCTCGAAGAAATGGTGGCTGGACTACTATTCAGAAGCGGTTTAGTAAATTCAAACGGGGTAGGGAGAGCATTGAAGATGCCTCCCGTGCCGGTGGGCCGATTGGTATCACTTGCGCGGCCAAGAGTGAAAAGATTAGCAGAAAGGACTAAGCTATCATTGGGCATCATTCACACTATCCTTCATGAGTATCTTAATCTGTCAAAGGTCAGTGCTAGAAGGGAGCCGTAGATGCTCACGGCACTTCAGAAACAAGTGCTGAGTGTTGTAAGAAGTTTTCGGACAGTCACTATGATACAGTGGCGTGAAAAGGTAACAGAACCGCCAGGGAAATTTTAAGTCACCCTATCCGCCGGAAAACTCATGGCCATGGTGTTTTGGGACTCTAAGACAAGGTTAAAAAGTATTACTGCCACATCTTACGAAAACACCCTACATAGTTCAAAGAAGGCAAGAAAAAAGACCTACCTGCAATTGATGATTTTTTTTAGATATAGAAGAAGAATATTTTAGTGATTATAAAAATAGTTATTTTCCTTTACAATGAAGAGTAGATTTTATTAGAATTTTCTGCTTATTCCTTCATGCCAGTACAAAGAATTCATTGAAAGCTTATCATAAGATATTTTTTATTAAACGACAAATAAAAAATTTAGATCTTCTTATGTCTCTATAATGTTGCTGCTACCCATATATAGTAATTAAAAATAATCTAATTTTTGCGTGGTTTCCTATTTAATCTCCTTTCAATTGCATTATCCGTAATCTCTCTCATTCGCATTGTCCGTAAACCTTCATACTTCGAGCCCGTGAAACTACATAGTTCCTATAAAAATAAATAAAACGAGCCCAACACTTCACATTTATCATATATAGTTTAGTAATGACCACGGCCACCATAATATAACACAGCCACACCATTTCGACTATATCATGACGTTGCATTGTCATTAAATTAAGTGTACCAAATTTCAGCTCGGTCCGAAAGAAACTAAAGCTAAAATTGCTGACGAATCGCTTTTGATATACTTCACCACGCAGTGCAAGTAAAAAAAAACTTGCTATAATGAAAAAGAAACGAATCGTGTTGCAACGGATAGAAAACACCATCATCACAAAATGATCGCATGTCGCGATCATTTTGTGATGATCGCAAATTGCAAAATTCATTTGTAAAACGACGCTAGACTATATTGACAATTAGCAGTTGGAATTTAATATCGCCGAGAAGCAATGTTATATAGTAGAAAAAATTTTAATCGAAACTTCTTTACTACACAGGATAAATTTAAATAACATTCTAAAGCCTCACACACTGATAAGTGTATTTCTGAATCGTATACTAAAGGGATAATTATTTTTATAACTGACGTAGCGTTTATTGAGATGTATGTAATTTCTAACTGTCTTTTTGCTACTGATTTTTAATCCGAATTTGCAGAAAGCCTGGTGAAATTTCGAGATTGATTGTTGTTCACTATGCAATCTAGGGATATTGCTAGAAAGCACATGTCGACTGCATAAATTATCTCCGTAATGACTGTGTACAACACTTTAATGTGCAACAAACAGGCAGATTACGAACCTGCTCTCTGGTTTTTTTCCAGCAGATGAAGAAGATCGACTGTCAGCTGTCAACGTTTCACGATCAGGTCGGAATCCAAACTGGTTGATTGGTTATATGTGCTCAGATAAAGTTTAATGACGATTTAAAAGAGTTAAGGCAAAAATGTATCCAAAAAGTTATAAATGAGATATCCCCGTATAAATTACAGTAAAGTGTTGCAACGGTCGCATTAATATTTTCTATAAAGAGCGCGTATGTGTACAATTTAAAATTTCTTCTCTCATACGAACAAAAAAAAAATTCCACACGATCGATCGGCTTCATGTTTAAACAGTTCCTCCGGTATAACTCAACTCCAACTGCGTTAGCAGAATTCTTTATTTATTTATGCGAATTAATTATTTTTGTTCTTTTTGGAGGAAATTACAGCATATACTTAACTAGAATACGATATATTTTAAAGTCAAATTCCCGTGTTTTTACGGCGGTGGAGTCACACAGCACTCCCGCTGCTGCTGAATGGGCCGACTCCAACCGGATAAGTACCACGACCTCACAGAATATCGGCGTAGAGTAGAAGTGTTTGTGCTTCCACAATTCATTCGATGAGTAAGGTAGCCAGTGGTCCAGGTGGGTCCCCGGGCCCGGTCGGGGGGGGGGGGGGGGGGGGCGGGGGGGGGGGGGGGGGGGGGGGGGGGGGGGGGGGGGGGGGGGGGGGGTGG
>DWHO01002125.1:0-13878 GCA_018247575.1 Eurytides lysithous rurik | reverse complement strand
GGAGTGGGCCACCGGCTACCTCACTCACCGGACGAAACATGGAAGCAAAAACACTTCCACTTTACGCCGATTTTCTGCGAGGTCGTGGTAATTACCCGGTTCGAGCCGGCCCATTCAGCAGCGGGAAGAGCTGCGTGGCTCTACCACCTAAAACCTTTGCCCGCAGTTGGCTGCGATGAAACGCATGTGGTCCTATGCTCAGCTTGTAGAGCGAACGAAAATTGGAAACGTACTAAAAAACTCACGATCGAGTGATCAAAATCCAGCTACGCTATAAACAATAAATATAAGCTACTAATGAAACAATAAATATAAGTCGATGTATAATACGAGGAAATCCGCAGGGATTCCAGAATTTTTCTTACTTTAGTTGTCTCGGGATAGTTTTAAAATCCGCACGCGAGAGGTAATAATCCTACTGACAAATAGAAGAATATTGAAGTTTGGTTTTCAATGTGGAAAGTTAAAATAGATAAGGTTTAACAACATGACATACGCCTTCTTTATTAATTATTTTATTAAACTTTTCAAATATATAAAGTTATAGAAAAAACTACAACTATACTCGACTGAAAATGAAAACATTTAAACTTATGAACTTGAAAACATATAATATCGAAACAAACATTGAGGTGGCAAAGAACGTATAAAACTGTAATAACTACCCATCCGTCTCTGATGCTATGAATGAAACAAGTTGGTGTTATATAAAAGATACGTGTTTGCAACGAATAGACACGTCGAATATAATGTGTTAGTCTATCTAGAACAAAAGGTAAGAAAATAATTGTAAAAGTATTTGGGACCTACCTAATAACAAATATATATTAAGATAAATTACAAAATATACAAATGAAAAAATAAGACGTAAGCAGGTTAAACCACTGAAAAGGTGAAGACGTAAAATTTAAGCCACCCAACATTAAAATGAACTAAATTGCTATAAGAAACATGTTATGAACATTTTCAGCACATCACATTCAGAATAACTAGAAGATTCTACTTTTCCCTTTATGAATGCGAGCCATTAAGGTGTGTTAAATGAAATTCATTAAAATACTTCTTACTTCGAATGTGAGAATTGAAAAAAAAAGCAATTATAGGAAAGCCTTGAAATTCGCTCAATTTAAGGCACATTTCTAGTTAAATGACATTCCATCTGTGAACAATCGTAGAATATATTATCAAAGAAATACATCCAGTCTATAAAATACTTCTAAACAATAGGTTACTCTTAATTAACTCCACGTCGCGTGTAATTCTAAGGATGCCCGTTTAACTCGTGATTAATGAATGTTTTATTGTGCGACAACCCACGTACGGCTACATTCGCAATAACAACGACGTAAAATGCAACTGCTACATTGTTTACTATTAATAGCTAAACGGCCCTACTTCCCGATGAATATATAAGGTTTTTTTTTTGTTGTAGGCTGACAAACGAGCAAGCGGTTCATCTGATGGTAAGCGATTACCGCCGCCCATGGACATTTGCAACATTACCGAACTTGCAAATGCGTTGCCAGTTTTTAAGGGGGCAAATTTTAGAAAGGTAGGAGGAGGAACGGGAACAAGAGTGAGAGAAGGAATAAAGGGAGGGAGGAGATGGGCCACCGGCCACCTCACTCACCGGAAATGCGGAAGGAAAAACACTTCCACTTCACGCCGATTTTCTGTGAGGTCGTGGTACTAATCCGGTTCGAGCCAACCCATTCAGCAGCGGGAATAGCTGCGTGGCTCTACCATCGTAGAAAATTAATAAAGAAACCATTTTATATCAAATAGTGCTTTATTTCATAACTTTCCTACAGTTCTGCGTTATATTAAAACGCGTTGTAGGAGTATTCCCGTATAATATGAAAATGCATTATAAGAGTACCGTGTTATAGGGGGGATTACTGTATGTTTTATCACAAATGATTCAGTAGTTGCCGAGATATCCAAATCAGTATGAAACTTTTGGTATATTGATATTCACGGCGTCGTAACGTTTTTGTCGCATTACGTGCATCGCTCTATAGTTCTATTTCGGCACTATAAGTAAATGAACAAATTAATGGATATGATCGTCTTAGAAAACGCTAGAACAGCGCTTGTTCAGCCAGTTGATTAATTATAAAGCTCAAAGTTTAGCCGACCACGCGTGTCGCAGTATACCACGAGCAATCATCAGTGGAGTACGATTTCCACCGCACCCGTACAACTAAAGTCCAAGTGGGAGGTCTTCGATCAAAGTGGGAGATACGTGATAGTTAAAATGGGCGATAATATATACTTTAAAGTAAGATTTCCTCAATCGGTGTTACATACAGAAAATAACAAAAACATTTTCGTTACTCAAATGACACCAACTTCTTGGTATCTTTTTCAAATGCAATGTTATTATTCTAAATTTAAATAAACTTAAGCTTCGCTACTTTCTTGATTGATGATGCAGTTTGATAATAATACAATTGATTTGCTAAACAAAAGATGACAACACCAGAAATTTCTTACAAAATTAAATTGTTTTTTTTTTACACTTATATTGCTTGTCATAGATAAAAATATATTGCTTTAATAAACCCAAAATGTATTGCTTTTTTTTTTGAGATTTTTTGAGCTATTCCAAAATGAAACATTTAGATTTCAAATACAGCAGATAGTTCGATGCACTAGCATACATCTACTATCTGATACACCATTGTCGGATATAGGGACGCATAGAAGGACCTAACATATCAATTTTAATAATCTATAATAATATTCGCCAGTCATTGTATTCATAGTGAAAACCGAATCGGGACAGCTGGCAACGCTGCCAGTCCGCGTAGATATGACCGAAATAAGTATATTAATATTAACGACAGGCCATATTAGTATTAACACTGGCGTTTATAATACTCAACACCTTTCAACAAAACTCAGCACTGAAAGTATATGTTAAAAAGCAATTTAACTCAAACATTTTTTTATGTTACATTTATTTATTATTTTTCCACATTCACCTATTCTTATTCGTATCCATTCCTCATTTTTATTTATCAATGAATATAAATATGAAAAATATAATGAAAAATATACCTCTAAACTGGCACTATTTAAAACTCTAACTAACTTATTTCACAACACACAACTAAACAATGTCTACTAGAACGCGCTAACCACTTACATAATAAATCACCTGTTCGATTCGATCAAACTGCGTCTAATTTATCGCAGTTCGCTTCGAATAAATTAATATAGTTAAACAGAATACGAAACGGTAAACAGATTATCATAATGCCTGAAGCCATAATCTATTACTGTTGGATACGCGATCGCATATCTCGCGATGTCATATTAACAATCGGAACATATCCAGACTCTGATGTATGCTTCGCTACAATGTTACACAATAAATGAACACCTCATATAAAAGTAAAATATATCCTATATCTTTATCAACGGAAACCTAAATCAGTGATACTCAACCTTTTTTCATAGAGTCTACAAATATGTGTGTGGTGTAATTTTTAAAAATTAGGTAATGAATTCTTTAGTCTGTGGTCACAAACATTTGTTAAATTAATTAGGTGTTAATAAAAATCCAGGTTAAGTTTAGCAGATCTGAATGATCATTAGTAAATTGAAGTTAAGACTTTCTTTCTTTTATTTTAGACAGTACATATTTCTGTTTTAAAAAGTAATACTTTGCAATAATATGATCAAAAGTATTGCTTTAATAACATCTAAAACTTATCTAATAAAGATTATTGAAAATCTCAAACTATGGTACATTATTAATATTATATATTAGCTTATTTATATATTAGGTATTACAAGATTAATCATTGATATTTTTCCATCTACAAACTATCACATAGCCATTGATTTCATACTCATTGGCTTTATTCAAATTTAGCACTTTTAAACATACATAAATATTTTTTTTTTTATATTATTAATTTTTTGAATAAAACATATAAATACAAATTTATTTTTTATTCGATAATATAATAATTCCAATAGATTAGATAACAACTGAGCATTTACTACATTAGACTTTGAACTTTGATACTAGACTGAGTTAACTTAACAGCACCACAATGATTATCCACACTCACAGATAATATGACAGGCATGAAATAAATTGTTTGCAAAAATCATATTGCAAAACTGTAATTTGAAAAACGGAATGTCTAAATAAAGGTAGAAAATTGTAAATGTTAAATGGATTAACCATTGAATGTTACTATTAAATTTATTAGTATTGACATTTGTTTAGTTGAGAATGCTCAACTTTTTATGTAAGAAACACACAGATACTACTTTGCCATTTATGAATTTATTTATGTACCCTAAAAGCAATTAATTAAAGAAGCTTACAACTACAAAAAATATACTTTCAGAAATATGTTCCTTCACACATCATACTACTTTTTTTCCTTTTAAGAGGCTTTTGTACTTCCCCAGAATAGCCTGTCTATTCTTACAACCACATAAATGGCCAAGTGATAACATGTGATAATAAAGTGACTAATCTGACTTAAGATGACATTTGATATTATTCTGCATAAAACCAATATATATTAATAAACTTTAGCATACTTCTCGTTCCTTGGTGAAAAAGATAAACATTTTATAATTATGGGTCAATATTCTAATGTTAAAAAATTGCAATTACAATAAATAATTGTAAGTAAAAATTTAAATATTTTTGATGAAAAACATATACTGTTATAAACAATATTTAAATCAATCCTAATATTTCTATTCTGCTATTTCATAACTTGAGATATAAAAAATTATAAACATATTTAAATTATCTCAAAATTTGCACAAACGCCCGATCGATATTCAGGCCATCATATTTATTTACCGTAAAAACTATTATTTTTATTAACCTCCTAATTTATTTCTATGGACATAATAACACTTGTAAATCAAAAAGGTAAAACTTACTTGTATCAATTTTGTGTCCGTTTGTCTTTTCTTGGCTCATTTTCGTGGAATTCTATTATATATCTATATAAAATTAAATAAATTCTATAACTTTGAACTGGAGTTACACTGAATTTATAGATTTCAAGTCAAAAACTGAAAATATTATTTACTGTATCGTCACATTAGATTATCTATTTATTTTTCACTGGTGGAAGACAAGAACACACTTACATAGAAATACCGAAACAGACTGACTGTTCGCATTCAGTGTTAACTGATGAGAAAAACGATAATGACAGAGAAAACAATGTAACCATTTTTTATCAATGATTTGAAAAGCTAAATAATAAAATTAATAAAAAAGGGGCACGAATCATTACATTGAATACAACATTTACATTTAAGTTAAAAATACTTTGTAACTATGTTAAAAATATTTCTTATTATCTACTTTCTTGCGATGCCTTGACATTTGAGTACTCTGTAGAATTAGATCATAGAGTCCTCTAATGACTAGTGAACATTAGCAGATGCTGTGTTCCAGTTCCTAATATTCCCCCATAACCTCCCGGTTATTATACTTCTGCCTTCCATTCATCGATATTGAAATCCACAGTCCTTTCCTTTATTCTTGATAACTCACTTTTTGTTTACAGTGATGGTAAGAAAATGGTTCTAACAAGTTCTTATAAAATAGCCGGTAAATGCGACGACATAAACGTCAGTAAAATGCTTTCAAGACTTTTTAATAATTTTGGATATAACTTTACTTGTACATTGCTTACTGTTAGATGGTTTAGTAAATTATACCGTCGTTGCTACAAACTAAGCCGAAGTCGGCCAAAGAGAATGGACCGAATACCGTATCTAAAATTTTTTTAGAGGTTTAAAACGACTCCTTCAAGCCATCAGGACACGACCCCTTTCACGATGGTCAACGGACCCCCCCGAGTCCACTGGCTGGAGGCCATGGGTGCTAGGAACTGGGCTTCCACTTTTGGGCACAGGCTCAGGCGTCGTCCCCAGCGGCGGACCGGTCTCTAGCTTCACCGCTCGCCAAGTTTCGGTCGCGGAGGGTAGGGAGAACGGCGTATCGTTATACCGACATTTCTCTCCCCCCGCGGCCCCACCACGCCACATCAGCGGTGTGGCCCCGCTCACTCGCGGTGAATAGGGAGAGCGGCCTACGCAATACCGACGCTCCTCTTCCCCCACGACTCCACCTTGGCTGCGGAGGACTGAGAGTTGTGGCCCCACACCACTCTCAACCCGTCCCCCGTAGCCTCCTCCAAAGCGCATCTAAGGTGGGCTCAGAGGGGTCCGTCCTTAATAACCTAAACGAACTATGTACCAACAATTTAAAGTCTTAGCTCTCCGTGGGATTCGAACCCACCACCTCCGATTTGAAAAGCTACAGAGGCAGCTCAGACCGATAAGTCATTGCAAGCGGGTATGATACGATGTGGGGCACATGAAACCAGAATTTCCTCCATGTTTGCGGTAAGTTCGGGCCACTAAGTGTCCTGAATGAAGTTCCCCTAAGCTTACAGCCTCTCATTAAGCAACCTTTTTTAACAGGTAACTCATTACGACCGTTAAAATACATCATATTTTATTTTATATATCAAACAGTCGGCTATTTGCTATAAATATTCTGCAAACGCAGGCACCAAAGTAGCATCCCAAATAAAATTCATGTACGAACTACAATCTAATGCATAAATCGGCTACATTTTTTTTTCTTAACGATAAAGATTTAGGAATAGTTGAACGACTAGATATTACAAAATCTTCTCCATATTACCGACCACTCGACGATCCAAAACTATACGAGAAACATTTGTAAGTATTTGCTAAGTTTTACGTATGATAAATTTTGGGCTGACCGATACTAGTGTATCACGTGATATACTTTCTCCCAATATATACTCAATTTTCAGATACATCGTCAAGTCCTGTGTTGACTGAATCATCTGCATGCTGCACTTCCAAATATAGGCGACATTTATGATCTCCAGAACTTGATTGCTACATTGACCTCAAAGTTTAATACTAATTATGATTACTTTTCGGTACACCTATCAACACTTCAAAGCGTAGTAAAATGTCAAAAGCTTGATACTGGTTAACTCAATGAATTTAGGAATAGAATGAAGTAAGTCGTAAAGTCTATGCATCCGTATAATCTAACCTCTTTGTCTCTTAAAATTAAGCTTATGCTCGTATATTACCGATAATTGATTCCTCAAACGTGTGTTTATCTGGATTTACATGACAAATATAGGTATCAGACATTACATTTTTTTGTTAATAAAACATTGGTATAAATTAATTTTATAATGTGATTATTACATTAAGTAATATGCAATGTTGATCCGCACAAACATTTTAATCACTTTAAAACCTTTTAAAATTATGACAAATAAGCTTTATTTTAATTTACATAAGACCGTACAAAAAAGAACAAGGAATATTCGATCAAAAATTTTATTTTTATAGATTTAAAAAAAGTCGTGTTTTATTACAATCAAGTTTGATCGCAATCTTTTTATAGTCTGTTTGTCTATATAGTCTGCCATGTCTTACAACAGTTGAAGAATCGGCATTCGTGCAAAAAGTGAAGATAATATACACTGCTTGTCTAAGCCACAAGATTGCAAAAACCGCTACGTTGACAAAGTTTGTTTAATAATGGCAGACAAGAGGAAAACTAAAAAACGTAAAGAGGTATGAACAATTCTTGTTTAGAAAATATGTTACATTATAGTAGGGATCATTACTTTATTTATGTCAATTATATTCTTTAGCTACATTTCTACGGAATTGTTCATTGTTTTTCTTTTATGAATTAAATTCTGTTCCCTTACGGCCTTACTTGAATTCAGGAATTTAATCGATATAGTCATTATACGTCGTTAAATGCCATTGTGCGTGTTATTATGAAAGTGACGCAGTTATTTCATTTTTGTTAGTACGTTACGTTGCAGAATAAAACGTGTTATTTTTGTCTTCATTTCTTTATTCGTTCTCACCTCCTTAATTATATTTATTACTACTAATTTGTTTTTGTCTTTGAAATGAGAAATAGAGAAACAAGCAATAATACAATCTGGACAATAAATTAAATAAAATTATAAATTTAGGGGAATACTGCATCTAAGGGATCACCAATGGTATTTCATTATTTGTTTTTAAGAAATAGATACTCCTCTCCTATTTTTTACCGCATTAAAAGAAAACATGTTTTATATTAACTCCTCATATTAACACTTAATTAACCATCTCATGTCTTTTTGTCCAACAATATTAAAATAACAATATAAAATGTTAATCGTCATATTTCTTGCCAGGTATTTCAATAGTTTAACATGTGTACTTTTCAAACGGCTATAGACAATATTGAAAAAAGGTTATTGTTTATAATGAAAATTAACAAAAAAGTTATGACATATTCTATAATAGCAAAACTAAGCTATATGTTTTTTGGTGAATGCAGTGGATGAGGTTAAAGGACTATAAAGTTTTGATCATAGATTACAAAGTTTCTCCATCTTAGTTCCACCACAAGCTTTATAAAGGTGACAAAAACTTATGTCCTTTTTTTTTATAAAAATTTTCATTTTCCTGGTAGTACAATCACAAGAGCACATAATTTTTTATAATAATTTAAAATAATGCTTCATAGAAAAGGTGAGCAATGCCTTATTATTATAATTGATGCAGTTTCATCAGAATATAAGTTTTAAAGTACTTTTTATTCCAAATATTCCTCCCGTCATTTGCCTGTTCATGCTTGTTATGACTTGAGAAATGAAATGAGAAATTTATAAATTTCATTTCAATTCAATTTTGATATAATATTTTAGCTACCTATCAAACATTCACCTATATGCCTTACTATAAAACAAGTTAAATAGTAGAAACTTATGATTGTTTTTGTTTCTTTTCAGAAAAGAAAGGTTTGATTTTATTTACTTTCCACTTGTAGTTTCCTCTTGCAACAGTTTTCATGCTTCTAGTAAATAAGCACTTTTTATTTTTGTAGTGAATTTTTTAACAGATTCTAGTTCCATTTTTAAATATTTTGTTTCTCTGTATTCTTTTACATACATTCAACTTATTCTCTTATTTCAGAGTTGCGTTTGTAGCTGGAAAAATATTTCGTTAATATTTTGTTCATGACCACTTTTATGCTATAATATGTAATTAGTTACATATTATTTATAACTAGATAAATGTTGTGTCTGTAAAAGTGCATGAAAAAGAAGTATCGCTTTGAAGTATATAGTTTTTGCTTTAGTAACTTTCTTTAAGGATAATTTGATGGTGAGGTGTTTTGTACTAAATTTAATCAAGTTCTATGCTTCTTAAGTAGTCCAATACTTTAAAGATCACAATTCAAAATGTGCTTTTGTACTAACATACTGTTGAATAATAATAGGTGCAAATTATGCCAAATTAACATGATTCTTATATATTTTTTAAAGAACTTAAATTTTTTCACTGGTTACGACATGGTCATCCAGCCATGCCTGAATTAAGATACCTTTTGTTACGGTATAAAAATTATAGTATGATATGCTTTGTGTTTTATGCTATCATGTTATAAATTTTGTTTAACAGTAATTTAATCATGCAAGTTCAATTCATTTGCAATCGCAAAAAATCTCGTTAGATTTGTCATTTATTTTTCAACTTTAGTTCACATTCAACGTTTTTTAAACAAATAGTTAATTTTTTTTAATAGGCAACAATTTTTTGTACTTACAACAAAACATAATACAAAAAGTTATACCCCTATAACAAGGTACTCTTATAACGCATTTTCATATAACGCGGAACCAATCTACCGCGTTATAGGGGGGATTACTGTATTCTTTTTATTTTATACACTGTAATTCCATATCACATTTTGTTTCAAATGCTTTTAAAGGCCAGCTTTTTGTTACATTATATTCTACTATAATGTACATTCAAAATTGCAAGGCTTGGGATGATAAAAAATTGTTTACGAATGTCCCTATAATTTTTTCCTTTATACTTTTTTTGACACATCTGATATTGTAATCTTTATTATTTAACTTGTGGTAATTTGATTTGGCAAATTATGACTGACTAATGTGATTTTTTTAATTATTCAATTAAATGTATTTTTAATACACTATATCTTCTCCATATATGTAGTATTACACTTTCTTTTGCTCATTTTCATTAGAAATACAGTAATCCCCCTATAACACGGTAGATCGGTTCCCCCTATAAGAGTATAGAGTGTTATAGGGGGGATTACTGTATCCGTTATACTAATTGTTATTATGGTATATTTTCTGCACAGTGTTGTGGATAAAGGAACTATTACGTCATAACTGTAGCATGCCAAGTCGACCGTGACCTCATTCGAAGAGTGCGCCATTAGTAGAAGGAAATGCAGTGAGAATGAAAAGATGCAGTATGTATAGCCCGTGATACATTTTGAACTAAGGTCTGCCCGCGGATCCGCTCGTTTGGTTATTTCCTTCCTCTTCTTTTCTCACGTGCGTCAAGGAACCAATCAACAACACTGTTATTGCTCCTTAAATACTACTAGTTCTGACCAGTGACTTCGCCCGTTTTACATCGATGTTGTTATTTTTTTTGTAGTTTTTTAAAACATGAAATTGAGTCTTGTTCTGCATCTGAAACGCATCTGTATCTACGCAACGAATCATTGCAACAGACACACTTTACGATTCGTAATATAAATAGGGATTGTTTACATTTTTTAATTAAGATATTTTCGATATAAGGTACGGAGACTTTTTACAGTAACTTTTGAATGGTCGACAATGATTTACGTCATTGGGACGGGAGTTCGATCCCGACCGGTGAATTTAATATGCAAGATCCAAAAATGTTTTCTACCCTAATTTAGATCTTTGTGCAATCGCAAGAGCAATTATGCTAAAACCGATAAGGTATTGTACCTATGTATGTTTGTTTGGAACGTTCGGATTGTTTTTTTTGGTGTTTGTTTTTTCTTTTTGTAAGAAGTCATATTAAAGTCGAATAGTAATCAACTTTAAACTAACCCTAAAATACCGCCAGAGTCGAATTGTGAAATTATGCAAAAATGTGAGTTATCATATTGTCATTCTCATGACGTCACTGAATCGGACTCAGATGATTGGTGCGATTTAATCTTGATTGGGGCTTGCCCATTAATTTCGCGCGGACCGTCAAACTATTTGATAAGTGTAGACGTACTATGAAGTTTTAAAACTTCATGGCATGATCCTAGACCTGACCTGATACTATGCATTTAGTCTTTCATTTAAAAACGAGTGATATAAAAAAAAATTGCTATTTAAGTCTACAACAATCTTTTTCTCTCTGAACATTTTAAATAATTCAATTTGAAAAAACTGTATTAACATTAAGTGTCAAACAAGAGTGAAAAATGTATTTGAAAAATAGAATTAAATTTTTTTTTAATTGGATTTATCTTATTAATCTTCATGTGCGCTAAAAATAATCGGAATACCTTACAGAATTTTAATTATAATTTATTATTATTTTACTCGCGTAAATACAAGAGAGTACTACAATTTTACAACTTACGTCGTTGTTAACACGTTGTGCCATCTTCTCCACGAGCTTTTATATAAGAGTTATTATTATTATGTCGATCTAGAATGTCTATGATAAGCTGATCGACTATAGCGACTTGTAGTGTTTGCATGCTGTTTCCTAGCCGATAGCAGGTAGATTATTTCAAAGCAGAGCTTCGTAGCTCGTGTATGCTGAAAGCGAAAATAATCAGATACAGAGAATTCATCATGACACGACGATTGCGGCGAAGATTTATTCCAATGTTCTACTATGCGCACGCTATAGGAAAGCATGACGTGTACAAGGGGTGGTGAACCTTTTTTATAAATATCTTTTCGCTACCTATCGTCATATCCGTAAACGTAGTCACTGTTAGAGGAATGTGCGAGATATGTACGTATGAATCGCGCGGATTTGCACGCGTGAATATTGATTTGCTCCAAATATCCTATATCTGTTGTGGTTTTAACATGATAAAATGATAATAAATTCCGAACTGTGTCACTCCGTCTCAAATGTGCAGTACCGAAGCGAATTGAAAGGACATGAACTATAAAATACGTAAGGATATTTATACTTAGATTCAGTAACGGATACACTCTCGCTAGTTGTGGGGTGCACAATATATATAGCAGTATATAATACCACTTGAACGTCCGGAAGTCGCGAATCGTTTTTGGCGGCAAAATTCCGCACGCAAATAAACATCTATCGTGCCAAAAAACTGCATAACGTTCCTCGATAAAACGTTTGTAAAAAGTAAGTGTAAGCAACATGTACAATTTCAAAATAAAAAAAATACCTTTTTTTTACGTCAGCGTATATAGAACGAATCAAAATGAAAATATTTGTTTACGATTTCCTATTTTTGAGAATCTGGGTACTCCAGTAGTACTACCCAGGGACGTTCAAGTGGACAGAGCGTTTCATTTATCGTGCAATCTACGGGTTACTGGTGAGACGTCGCGGCGGGTATGTTGACCACTCCTGGCTCATACCATCGGCCCGTAAGTAGATCTGGCCCACTTTCACCGGTCCCAGCGCCCGTTGTCCGCTATCCGCACACAATACCGTCAACTGCGTCGCCGCGCACCTGCCTCGCGTAAACATGGTGGAATTCGTGAGTTGAAACGCACCCTGAAACCCTTTGTGTTAACTACCCCGCTTCATCTCTCCCGCGTGCCTCTTCGAGCCACACTAAGTCACGCTTGTTTGTTACGCTTTGTTTACATTTGTTATGTGTGTTTCTAACAGTGGTTCTATGTTCGTCTCAATTGTATACTTTGTGTCGCCTAACGCAAGCCGTGCTGGGAAGACCTGCACACGACTGTACGTCTCATCTCATCGTGTATTAACCGGCCCAGGGTCGGGACTTAATTGTAGGTGCCACTTTATTTATATCCAACGATTTGCCACAAATTTCAAGAAGAGACACCGCGCTCTATTTTTATGTGCCTTAATGCGGTGTTTTAGAACAGGTTCAGGACGAATTTAAAAGGGGCCAAGATCACCCCGCCGCTCATCGAGATCATGAAATTGACATTTGTGTTCCGCCTCTAAGTGGTTCTTATCGAAGTGGGAACGATTAACCACAAAAACTCTCGGCGCGAAAAAAAAAATATGCGCAGTTGCCAGGCAATGTGCCAGCGAATTATAAATGCAACCTTCTCAGTCTGTCCCACCTTTAGGTTATCGCACTCAAAGACGTGTAAACAACAAGAGTACTTCCAAATTTTCGTTCGAAAACCATTAGATGTGTCTCGTTTGAGCATATTAAATGTCGAGAGTTACTGCGAAAACCTGCTAAATGCATTTTTTTTTCCAAAAATGTGTTAAACACAAGAAAAATTCAAATGTGCACAGGCGGACTTAATGTCTAAGGCATTCTCTATTAGTCTACGTTTAGGTGGAGCAAAGGTATAAATGTTCTATAATAACATTTAGAATGATACGAATGTTGAAAAACAAACGACTTTTTTTTTCTTATAAAGAAATTTTAATACGCCTAGCGCAATTTTCACTTTCATCTTCGCACATCAGAAGAGGTATTGAGGCCAGATTTCCATATAACGGTACCTTTGATCGATCAGAGATTAGAAACGCGTCTTTCAACGTGGGTATAACATATTTATATATAGAAGATATACTATGACGTATTTACTAATGACTTTAATGTCTACGTAACAAGTAAGTTTTTACTGAACTGAAATTAAAGTAAGTTTTGAAGGACGTTTCAGTATTGTTGAATTTTGTTTACTTTGTCTTAATAATTAGATAAGTAAATACAGATGTATATACTTTGAAAAGGCATATACACCTAATTCTGTTTTTACACGGTTTTGATATAACACGGTTTGAAAATAAAATATTTTTAATTTTTTTACA
>DWHO01002124.1:0-13884 GCA_018247575.1 Eurytides lysithous rurik | reverse complement strand
CAGTTGACGTGTGGAACGTGCGAACAAACTAACAAGCGTTATTGTTTCTCTGATTCTATTATATATAATAATTTTAAAAGTAGCTATGTTACAACAACTACTGTCATGTGTTATTTTTCAATAGAAATATTTTGATTTTTTTACAATAAAATGTTGGACCATCTGTATTCGATGTATCGAGACATGATCAAATATGATAAGGCATGTTGACGTATGTAGACCAAAAACATACGAGTTTCAAAGCCCCTGGTAAACGTGAATAGAAAGTTAACAAGATAAACAATATGGCGGCCATGTTTTAAATACTTCCCATGGAAATTGTAAGATATATGAAAACTTCATTTTTAAGTGTCCTGAGCTCTTTCCGTCTAACATTTCCGATTGTAACCTAAAAACAAAATGGGCGACGGCTCAAAATGGCTCGATAATATTTTATTCATTCGTTAGATACAAACGATCTTATCTTCCCCTGATACAACTCGATGCTTGAAGATAATGTTTTTCCACAATCCACTTCGCAACTGGCGATTTTGGTGAGTGGTCATACTTAAATTTGCTCTTGTTGAAATTTTTATAGGGGCAAAAATCCGCCTAAAGTGGCCAGTAATTCTATGCCAAGCAGTGTATGCGTAACGATTTGGACAGCGATGTTAACTCTAGCGTTAAGCCGAAATTATTAAAATGCAAGCTGTCTCGTTCACCATCTTACCATCCAGAACTAACTCGTCTCGCTGTTAAATTAAAGCAAAAATTGTTTCGAAACAAAATTACCAATAAATTCCACCAGTAAAGTGTTTTGTTAAAAATATTTATACTCCTACAATCAGCGTCGGATTAAGAAGTCTGGAGCTCCTAAGGCAATGATGGCGTACCTACGACACGCAAGCTCATTTTTGGTGACATGCAAGATGTGTGCGTGATGCAAAGATAAAAAAATCTCATGATTCAAATATCTGTCTCCCATAACGGCCAGAGTTGGTTGTTAATAATAACGCCAAGCCATCAATAAATGATATAAAGAGGGCTTTGAACTCAGTAAAGTTTGTCTTAGTCAAATAACAACTTATAAAAGTTATAAATATTTCTATTTGTTTTTTAGGCTTTAATTTTGTGATATATGACACGAAAATTATATTATGATATATGAAAACTTTCACACACCGAACTCCAAAGGTTCACCATCGCTGCCCTAGTGCAGCAAAGGTGTGGAGGCCCCCTAGCGCGTTGTTATTTTCCAATTAAAATCACAATATAAAACATATGTTAATATATAAAACTGTTTTCGAAGCCCCTATTATGGGGGTCTGTCTTTTGTGGATGGTTCGGGGCTCTAGCTCCGGTTGTCCTACCCTAAAACCGGCATTCGTCTGCTTATAATTATATACTTCTGCCGATCCTAAAACCAACTGTCCGAACGCAGGAGAGACGCGGTCCACCAACGGACGCTGACAAGATCCACGATGAGGTGAAACGTTTGGTCATGCTGTGTACGTGCCGACAAAAGTTCCGCGTGTTCCAAGTCGGCGAAGGGAAATATCGGGTAAGTAACACCCTGTCCATACTTCACCTAGTTTCAGGTCTCCCTCGAGAAGTAGGTCATAGCCTAATTAGACGTGGGGCGTAGTTATGCAAAACGGTTCCAACACACAAAAGCATTTTTTCAGCTATCGTCTCTAGGCATCTACCTATCCGCTTTAGTCGATTGTATTGAAATAATAATATAATGGAAGTAAATAACAATAATAAATAACTAACAAGGTATTTAAAAGAAGTAATTTAAGTACAGTTCGTTTGTTATTTTTATATATAAATTTTACTAAAAGTAAGTTTTATGATATCCAATATTATGCCTAACTACGTCCAATTGTATTACCCCGTCCCAGGCCTTTATAAGTTAAATTAATTGACTCGCATGTACGATAGTTATTATGTTGTATCGTTACACATTGTTACGAATTTTCAGAAGAGCATCTGTTCAGTTTCCGGCCAGATCGTTTCATAAGCTTTACCACGAACTTAATGTCGACTCATAAGTGCTTGTAGAGGCCCATTCGAAAAAATAAATTCACCATGCATAGGTGAATCTTAAAATAATTCCCGTACAAGCACTTAGCAATTTGATAATCGATATTGCATACTTTTCAATGCAACCTGTTTCTCAAGTTAGGTTCTGTCCAAAAACAGCGTTTCGTTGGTAGATCTAATAAAAGCCAATTATCCTTAAATTCTTAGTAATTTTTTAAGGAAATACTAAGACTTAAGCTCAAAAGTCGCATTAATTTTTCGCCCGACTGAGGAACCTATGTCCCGCATTGTACATGCAAAGGTGGTGAACAAAAAAAAACCTAAACATCATCCAACACCGCCCAACGTCAATTGCTCACACACCTGCGCCCCCTACAGTTTGGCGACTCGCAAAAGCTGCGCCTAGTTCGAATCCTACGCTCGACCGTCATGGTGCGCGTGGGAGGCGGCTGGGTGGCCCTGGACGAGTTCTTAGTAAAGAACGACCCCTGCAGAGGTACGTACATATTAAGCCCCTACGGCAACAACAGGAAGGCCGATGAGATGACTTGGTGCAAAACTTACTTGTACATGTCAGAATTTTTTTTTATTTATCCTTTATTGCAAACCTCTTAAAAAAAAGGATAATTTAATACTTTAGCCATTCTCTCCTAGTCAACCCGGTCAAAATCTTTTGAAAAAAAGGGATAGATATGATAGCTATCGTATATAACAAAATCGAGTTATATCCCGCTATTTAATATTTGTTACAGTTGAAAAATTTGATACTTCCACATCTAGGCAAATAATGTGTTAATTGACAAGAGTCGAGTCGCGAATACATAAAACGTATTTTTCCGACTACTAAGATGAGAAATTAAAGAAAACTGTAAAATGTATGCACATAAAAAAATTAATAATTGCATCTAAATATGGTCAGAAAATTAATTTTAAATTGAACAACTTGAATATTTTCGCTGCTATGTTTGAACTGCGCAGTCAGTCCCAAAAAACGTTAAAAATAAAACTTATATCATGGCTAAAATTTAAAATAAATTACACAGCATATATGTTAAATGGGTCAAAATTAGTACAAGTTTCTATCATTAAAAGCTATTTAAACAGTACATTTTTGTTATATTGGGACTGTGATAAGAATAGTTATTGAATTTTCTTTTTCTATCTTTACTGTGCCACTTAATTATGGTTTAAGAGTCCATGCACATCTCATACGGTTTTCCTAGGTATAATTATCTATTGATGTCAGTTAATAAATATATGAGGAAATATGAAAAGCAAAACATTTTTTTCTAATTGTGATCAACCGTCGAAATTATAAACCTTAGTCCAAAATAAAACTGTTTATAAAGCACCAATTGAATTCATGCCTGATATAAAACCCTATTTAAAAAATTGCAGCATTTGTTATTCCCGACTTCATAGCTCCTCATAACCATAAAAAATGTTTAAAACATTATTCGACATTTAATTTCAAAGTATGTTGGATGATGTTTTAGTAATGTGATAAAACAATTGATTAAATTTAAAAACTTGTATTGTGTGCTAAAAATTTTAAATATTACTTATTTCAAAAATATTATTAAAAACTTTAACACATTACAGGTTTATTACAAAGCCAAGCTCCAAGCAATTTATATAATGATTAGAGAAAAATGAATTTTTCATACTTTTTGATATCTGATATATATATAATGTCATTATCATTTATATATGAAATATATATTTTATACTACTTTTTGCTAATATCAACTTAATATATTATCTTGAAGATTGGCTTTAAGTTAATAATGATATGTTACATAGCTGATAATAATGAGCAGTGTAACATTTTAGATTGGGACTTTACTTTTGTTAAAATCTTTTTAACAGTTGGAAAGTCTAATTTATCTTTATCATACAGTGTCAATCAAAAAATGTTTCGGGTTTAACTTCTTTTGTGTATGTTTTAACACACCCTAACAAAGGGGAGTAATTGTCCAATAACTACAGGTGTTGACGGGAAGAGATAATTTCCAGAAATTAATTGGACGCTTCCATTGATATAACAAAATAACCATTAAAATTCCAATAATTTTTATTAAGTTCCACTACAGACTACAGATTATAGATCGCGATAAAAATAGTGGCCGAAAATTTATAATTAAGACTGGCAACATCTAATCTTATATCTAACATAGTGTTAAAAATGCAAAATACGGTGATCAAATACATTGCAAACGTTATCACAGAAAAAAAATCAGATTAAAATCATGGTACAAAAAGTAATATAAATTAAAAAAATCAGTTCTTTATAATTAAACAATTAAAATTCACATAATCAGCTATTTATGGCAAGTATTAGTCACAATTGTTTTAATCTAATAATAGTTTAGAGTAAAAATTGTAATCTAAGTGAGATAAGAGAAAAACTTACATTTATGGTAGAGACAAAAGCTTTACTTAAATTGTGTTTAAACACTATCAGTTATTACAAACTGCTTAAGTAACTAAGGCTTGAGATAAGATTTTTAAATATGGAATTCATTTTGTTTTTAATATTTGAGTAAAATTATTCTCAGATTTCCAAATAATACTGGTTAAGTTGCTTAAGACTATATTAGGCAAGTAAAGCTATAAATTCCAAAAATGTTAACTTACATACTAAACATACATTGGCAAATATCGAGATTAAATAGAAAGTTTTAAATTGTTATATGAAAAATTAATCGATAGTTGTCTTTCGGATGAAGGAAGTTAATGATGAAATCTCACTGTTTCTCTCAGTTGGCAAAGGACTGAATTCAATTTCCTCACTCAAATTCTGTGTGTCAGATGTGTTTTCATTCACTGGCCACCTCTTGTGACTTGGTGCATACAACACCAAGAGTGCAAAGATGTATATGTTCCACATCCCATACACTCCAGTGAAAAATGCAGAAGTGTATTCCAGTTCCATTGTTTCGTCCCATTTCCATTGGCCCTCAGCAACTTGACCCAAAATGAATCCAATGACAGTCAGCGCAGCACAAAGTAGAGTGGCCAGCATCATGAACTTAAATCTGTATATAATACCCTCATAGTGAAGACGCCTAACAGAACACATAGTTGGCAAAGATTCCCGTTTATGTGAAATGTTAATGAAAACCTGCCACACCATGTAGCATAAAAATAAAAAGTACACTCCAGTGGATATTCCTGCCAGGATTATGAAAGTTAGGGCAAGGTTTGTGCCTATTTCTGTCACCCAGATTGAATAAAATGGATTGCGTAATTGCACACCCCTTTCACACATATCAAATATTAATAGCGAAATGCAACCCATTGCCACTGCACTTAAGTGTCTCCAGTATTGTTTAAGAGAACTCAAAGCTGATGTATCCTGAATCAACATGTGCTCACCAGCAAAAACCACCCAAAAAGAGAAAAGCGTTGCATAAAAAACACCTTGCTTGATATCACCCAATAAAAGCATAAATGGTAAATCATAATGTAATGTTAGATATTCAAAGGGTGTGTTTAGGAAACATAATGCAATTCCGAGGCTTAAAAGCATTTTCTCAAGTAGAACTGGTTTTCGTTGGAGCATATGAATCCGGTTCCAGAACCAGGCTAATATTCCAATAATGAATGGAAAGAAAACGGTCTTCAAAGAGATCCAAACTTTAGTAAAGCCACCATTTTGATTGATGACGGTTATCCAAAGGTCTTGTATATGACCTATGTTAGTATTCATTTCAGGTGTGTCCACTGGTAACCTTATATTGAGTAGATAAAAATCATGGTACAAAGAGCCAAGCTCAAACAATGGTATTGCTGAGCAGTTGTATAAGTATTCCTCTCTTTTGTCTTCAATGTCGCAGTCTAAGTGCCTTTTTTCAATAGATTGAGTGTAAAGCTTCCAAGCGTCATCCGCGTCGCCTTTGTTTTTGTAGGCAAGTCGCGCGTCGATTGTTATGGTGCTACGTGGTTGAATTTCCATTTGAGAGTGGTATTTTATATCGGCTTGTAGAACACCGATTAAATTTTGTTGCCATCTAGAAAAGTCCAAAGTCTCACCATCACGCGGGGGCGGCATTTGAAATGCAAAAACTACATCCGTTTCGGATAAGTCGTGATGCATGTGGCCGAAGTCCACTGTTTTACAAGAGCCTTTACCGCGATTGTAAAACCACGTTTTAGTATCATTTTTCATCGTTGTCGTGTCCTTGCATACGGTACCGAGAATAAGCTGGGCATTTCCCGGCGTGGGTGCGACCAGTCCGCCGATGAGGAAACAAGTTACTTGACATAACAAAAGAAACGTGACTAATACAGCCAGTTTCCTGCCACTTAGATTTTCTATTATTGTGCCCGTCATTTTAAGAGACAATTATTACGGACCGAGTGTAAATGTACCACGATTTTAAAACACGCCACCGGTTTTCATTGTTGTTGAACTCGTTTATAATGTCATCTGACGCCGACGAGGACTACGTAATGGAATTGATAATTGACGCGATGTTTTTGACGTGCGCGCGCAACAGTGTTGCCAGTAAAATGAATAGCGTTACTTTCAATTGTATAGCAGTAAACAAATAAATTATTTTAACGCGTAATTTAAATAATAGTAAACGTTTTAATAAGCAAAATTGTTTCACAATATCACTATAGTATTTCATGCCTACTTCACATCACGAAACATTAATAAAGGACGTCTATCGCTAGTATCAGCAGTGCAGCTACAGTAAGAATCAAAATTATCCACGACAAATATTGATGTCGCTACTAATATACTAATTCGTAATTGCTTCACCCAATCCGATTCCTTTATTCCTGTTTTTGTTTCATTAATATTATGTTGAAATTCAATCCTCCCAAATAATCCTTTAAATACAAGTAGTATCGTTAGTGCTTCCGTTGCCTGATCCAAGCAAGCCGGAGCAGCATGAAGCTTGTTGCCCGCTTGGTAAGATAACACGACTCGCTTTTAGAACCTATTTATAAGTCGCGCTTAATTTTATTTAACTATTTCGATCTTGTTATAACACTATATGAAAATTGGTTCTAATGCAAGCCATGTTTGTACCTTGGTGTGGCTTTGATATAATTTTGTAATGTATTACTTTAATATTTGCTACATTTTGTGGGACACGTAGTCAATTTAATTTACGAGCATAATTTTAAATATTTTCGTTCAATAACAAACGTAACACCAGTAGACTTAGATTATTTTTATTGTTTAAATGATATTCTTTTAAATATTTTGCTTTTTGTAAATACTACTGTTAAAGCATGAAAATAGTATTCTGTTGCATTTTTATAATATTTATTTTTATAAAGTATATCTTTATTTATACAATGAAACAAGTGCAAGAAATTTAAAAACATTATCATGTAAATATTTGTAAATAATAGTTTATTTATTTAAACATTTTGTTTTCTTCTTGATATATCCTAAACAAGTCCTTAATTTTTTTTTTTAATCTTGCTCTCGTTTTATTGATATAGCATATTGTTGGTGACAGAAATAACTAATTGTATTTTTATGAATTCCCGTTCCTTACTGCACATTATAACAAAATTCCCCCTAAATTTGTTTATTTTTTATGTGTTATGTTGTTTTGTTTTGACCTTTTCTGATTTTGTTTGTTATTTTTTCCTCCTTTCTTACCTTGCACGCATCCTTGGTTTTTTACACATTTGTGTTATCCTCCCCTCGACTCTCCCGTGGCCGAATGGTTTTTGTTGTGCCTCCCCATCCCGTCCCGTTTGCAACCTCACGCACTGGACGCCGCCCGCATGCAGCTAAGGGACGCACGAACATCGAACTGCGGGAACAGTTCATACTGGCCGATGGAGTGTCACAGAGCATGGCAGCGTTCCGACCGCGTACGCCCCGCTCTAACACAAATACACCACCTTCCACCGGACCCATCACCAAGGTAAGTGGCGGAAAGACGCTACAAATGTACTTTACACATTTTCTCTTTTCAACAGGTTAGATTTTAGCTGTAATATCGCACACGTACCTACATAAAGCACATAGTAGTTGATAGAGGGAGCGATCGGTTTGGGATTTATTTTGTTTTTTTTTTCTTTCGCTTATTCCCGTTGCCTCTTGTACATGGATTTCTGGATCCATTTGCAAGTGGCATTATTCGTGAGTGCCGCATGCGTTCAGCTCGTAGCGTTTGGTCGTATTGCATTGGTGTGCTCAAGGCTATATTGGAAAGCTCGTGTAGTGTTTTGGTGTTGTTTGCTAGTGTATCATTGCAATCACTGCATTGAAATGGTGGCACGTCTTCGCCTACGGACTTCATGGTAACGTATCTTGTTCATCATTCCCACCCCCTGCCAGATTCCTACTATACCCGTATAAACAGAACTCGCGTTCACCGTCAACCGTCGCCTTACGAAATACTCGTAACACCGTTGTAACACCGTGAATAGCGCGTTGCGTCCGAACGATTGGCACTATAAAAGATATCGTATGTAAAGGATGTCTCCCCGGCCATCCATAATGAAAGTCCCGATTTTGTATTGGTGCGTCTAGCTGAAGAGTTCTTGGAGCAGCTGAGGCCTATATTTGAGGCGCTAAGGCAACGGGAAGAACTCCCGTGCTCGTACCCGCTGCACGTGGGCTCGACGCATGGCACTAAGCAAGCTTTTATTTACGGACACTCAAGATCTCAAGGTTCCACGACGCCGGGCGCCCACCACTATACTCACCACCATGGATACCAGCCTTCTCCAGGATACTGGGTAATACTACTTAGGCAATGTGAATGTGTCGCGATTGATGCTCCATTGTTTTTACTTGGTTCTCGCTGTTCGTTTTTGTTTCATCACGTGGGCCAATTGTAAATGTTTTAGAATTATCTGTTGTCTGGTGAGCAAGTTATTTCTAGCTCAGCATGCCCGTAAATTAGAATTTGACAATGATCACGCAGCGCATCACCGTTTTTTGTAACATACAAAAGTCAGCTTTTAGATTTTCCACTCGAGCCGTGGAGGCGAAAACAGAGTTGTTTTGTGATTACAGAAAGACTTTTGTCACACTTTATTAGCTTTTTTTTATTGTGTGCCTGTCCGTAATTTTTGTATGTTAAGTGTAGTTTTGGTGCACGCAGGTGAGAGAGCGTACTGCCCGCTCGGTACCAATGTCTGGAACGGGTGTCACTGGACGTGCATCTCGCTCTTCCCTGAGCGCTGGCACCCCCGACTCCCTTAGCGATAACGAGGCTAGCGGCGTCGGAACTAGATACAGGAAGCCAAGTGTCCCAAGGTATGTACTAGAGTACATGTTTCACTTTTAAGCGGTAGGACTATGTTGTGGAATCCACGTGAGGTGGACAATGAAGAGGATTGTCAGTTACTTTACTGTTTATGTAGACTACTGTGTGTACTTCGGTTTAAAGAGAAAAGTTGCAATCGTAATTACTAGGTATATGAGATATAACAGTTTAAATCTCTGAGTGGTTAGCGCAGCGCAGTGCAGGGCAAATCAGTTCGCAATCCTTTGTGGCGCTGTGTTGTTATGCAGCAGTGTTTGACGATTCTTATCTTCTAAAAAAAATAATGAACTACCCAAATATTACATTCGCATATTATAAACTTTAATTGTAAGCGTTTTTTTTTTCTTTTAAATTTCTTAATTTATCAATTTTTTAGATTTATTTCAAACAGAAACTCTTAATGCATGCATTGTTGCTCTAAATGTTAATCTTTTTTCCTCCTTATAGATCGACACTAACGCCTGGAGGTTCACGACCGGCCTCCAGACCTGGATCGAGAACAGGGTCTAAACCACCTTCAAGGCACGGTTCGAACCTTTCTCTAGATAGCACAGGTTTGTACATTTAAGTATATGAGTTTACATCAGTAAGTAGGATAATAGTAAAGGCGAAGCCGTTTTGAGATGAAAAAGGTAGTAGAATATAATAATTATTGACCAAGCATAGTCATTGAACTTTTACAATAAACCGTTTCGAAAACAGGTTGTTTCTCGTACTTGTCGTTGATTATGTTATAACGAAAGACATTAGCTTTTATAGTTTTAATAAATGCTACCACCATATGGCTTTACTAATTGGCTTTTCTATGCTCAAATATTAATTAAATTATCACGATTGCAAATTGATTAAGACAATCTTGTTTTCATATCTCAATTAGTAATAGACAATCAGGAAGATTTTATTGTCTTTGAAAACAACGTTGATATCTACCTAGTGTAACTAATAATAAACAATTACGACTTGATATCATAAATGGGAATAGACCATTTTTAAAATTTAATAGATTTTAAACTGACGCTTACTCCGAAACAGACGATGTATCGACTCCCTCACGCATCCCGATGCGTAAAGTTACTAATACGAGGGCGTCGATTGCCCGGGCGGCGGCCACGGCTAGCAAACTTGGAGTGACAACGCCCAATGGAAGTTCAAGGCCTAGAACACCGACGGGCTTCCTCACACCAGCCAGCGGAAGGTACGTTCTCTAACATTGACATCAGCCCCTCTGGCATCATATACCATTCAATCCTGTCTTAAAAACCGATTTGATAATTGCGTCTTCAACCTTTTGAATGCCAGAGCAGAAACGCGTGCGTGCTTCTCACGCCAAGCTACTAATTCAACTTCATCGATAATTTATACTAATATTATGGTATTTATTGCGGTAATTATAGCGTCAGTTTACATATAAATATACCAAAGAAATGATTTTACTGTCTGTTTTTAGTTATGGTCCACAGTAATTTTTTTGTCGCAATTTTGTGACCTTGGCGTAAAAGGCACCGGCTCGTTGTCACTTATACGTGACAATGGTGTTCAAAAGGTTAATGTTGTGACAGTTGTATAATTTATATGTTGTGACATCGATAAGAAATAAGGCCCAACACTATGTTTGTAATTCTATTTCATCAATAATGGGACAGGTATACAAGCGGAGGGATGTACCGCACTTCCAGTATACCCACACTGTCACCGGTACCGGCGCTAGTGAGGTACAGAACTGAATGGAGTTTGCTCGTGCGTTGTATCGAGGGCCCACGTCTATGGTCGCAATTCGTTTTTTTTTTTAATTATTTTATTTGAAAATGGTTGATTATTACATCGTGGCCAGTTAGACATTGGCAAAATCGAAAATGAATTACGACCATGACCGTAAACAAAGATTTAAAGAGGCACCTTATCTGGCTTTTTTTTGGGGGGTATAGGTTTTTGTAGTGGTGTCTATGATGTGCACGACACGTGAGGCGTATATTTATTTGGCGATTCAATGTTCTTAGTATTATTTATATCGGATATTTTTCGAATGTCTCTTCCGGTGGTGGGATTTGAACTTTCTAGGTGTTCTTCAAATGGGACGTCACGTGTGTGACAATTTAAAGCATGCCTCGAGTAGTTTAAACAAAAATAACACAGCTTTACAGGATTTACGGCGTGAAATTAGTCTAACAAAATTAATGTACATATATATTGTCTGATATACACACATGAATAGTTTGGGTATTTGATTACGATAACTAAACGATTATATTTTTCCTTCCCGCATGCCATGCAATACGGAAATGGATACCACGATTAAAAAAAAATAAAACGAACGAACAAATGGAAAAAATACAGCTCGACCCATTCCCAGCCGTCCTCTATGGCCTCCGAACATCCCAAATCTATATCGCACAACCACCCCGCGCTCCTAACTCAAGGCTCCACCAAGATTCCCGTCTACGTGGGCAGCCGCTCGCAACGGTCGCCCTCGGCCCGCAAATCCCAGTCCCGGGAGCTCTCCCAAGAGCCCAGCCCGACCTCCCACGACCCCTCCCGGAAGTCCGACCAGCGGAGTCCCGAAGACGACTCCTCGCTGTTCAGCATATCGGGAATGACCAGCGACAATGAGTACGAAAGTAACATGAGCGAATCGAGCGGCGAGGCGCCGAAAGCTCCCCACCGCGACGCCAAAGGGTACTGCTGCCTCCAGACTAGCTATTTATGGTTTTGCCCGATTATTTTGATTGACGCCCGCTGATTTCGACAACTGTTCGTTCTTTACCGTCTTCACGTCACTTCCACCACATCAGTTCGAGCAACAACTGCTTATAGGATCAAGCAACCCCAGCTCACGTTATACTCATCTCTCATTTGCTTGCATCGCCCATTTCTCTCAGTCCATAGCCCATCCAACCTGATATCGAATCAAGTATGCACACCCATCTAGTTGTGAATATGAAAACAGTGCACAGTCTGTCTATTTATATGCGTTTCGTATTTTTTTTTTTAATAACCCTAACACGCTAAAAGCACAGTATGCTTTCTGACCGAATATTTTTGAGCTCTGACAATATTTATGTGCCCCGAATGATTTTAGCAATGTGTGAATGGTTTATGTGCTATGCTGTGTGTGTGTTTAAAAATCTCTATCTAAATTTATGTTTCTCAAACGCTTATAGTTATTCTCTTCGAGGCTTTAAACTTATATTTTATTACTATTTCTTACAGCTTTATCACATAGCGATAAAGCTGTATTTGTTTTACGATTTCTTTCTATACTTCCGTTGCACATGCACTGCTTTTCGACAATACTTTTAGAGATATCAACTTTTCAAACTATATTAGTTTTTGTAGTTACCTCTATGATTTTAATAATCGTTCTATTTTATTATAGAACTAAATCGTTCAACGTATTGTCCCAAAACCTTGGCATGTGCGACACTGATGTACAATGTATTCTGTCTCTGTCTATCTCTGTTGTACGTTACTAATGTTCTGTATGTACGCGCACTAACATCGCCGTAGGAGTGGGTCGTTTGCCTCCACTGAGGGTCAAACGCCAGGCAGGAGCCGCATACCGGTTGTGAAGGACCAACAGCACATTAACAGTAACGCAGCTAGGTAATCAAACTTTCCTAACCTATCCGATTTCTAGTCTACGATTGTGTAGTGTCATTGTGTATTTACGTCGATTCGGGAGTTGGTTTTTTAGTTCGGTGCATGTTGCTCTGCTCGAAATTGTGCCATCTGTCGCTGTTGTGATCTTCTAATTCGGGTCGTTCATTAGGCAAAGGACCCCTTCGGGCAGCACCACGCCAGTAAGGCCCGGCCAACAGACCGCGACCTCCCGCCTCCTGCGGAAGAAGTCCGACGCGTCCGACAGCGCCGCCCCGACCACCCCGCTCACCCGACGCGCCACCCCGGCCTCTAAGACCACGGAGAAACGCGAACCTTTCCGACTATAGGCGGAACAGTTTGTCCGACCGATTGTACGATCCGTCGCTGCGACAGTCTTTCCGATACATCTACACAATATATAATCGACATTCCCAATGATTGTTTGCGTATTCTTTATCTGTTCGTCGTATTAGCTGCTTGGAAATAAGCAATTAAGGAAAAAAAGTGTTTAAAAAAATGAAAAAAAAACAATGCTATGATCGGAACGTCTGCCACAACGACCGAAATGTTTATTGGATTATACTAACTTTACAATTAACCTGTTCGCGAATGAAGCCAAGCTTGTGAAGTGTTTGCGGATGTGGCTTTATATAGTTTAAGATCGACAATGATAATGTAGTAAACTTAAAGTCTGCACTTGTTGCCTTGTATACTTTTTTTACCGATCTGTGCAAGTCGACTTATTTATATAGCCAGTATTTATTTCTTTTCTATAAATAAAATGGTAAAAAAAACAACAACAATATAATCCAGTATCTCCTCTCGTACATTGCCTTGTGAATAAGTTCTTCTCTCCTTATTTATTGTCAAAGTTGCCATAATTGTTAGTGTATGTTTTTTTTTGTATGTTATTTACGTGCGGTCCCCGCGGGACGGCCGGGGGACTTGGTGTGATTTTTTTCTTTGGAAACTTCTCTTTATTTTGATTCTCTTAGGGACCATTTCGTTT
>DWHO01002123.1:0-13886 GCA_018247575.1 Eurytides lysithous rurik | reverse complement strand
CAAAATACTCGAATACATTGTCACAATAATATAACAAAACAAAAAACAAAAACAAAACAAATTAAACCTTATGAGCATATAAGCACAGTATGGTACCGGTTGTAGAGGTATTAAGAGATAAATAACGAAACAAATAACAATGTGTTAGCCATTAAGATGATCAGCCGTAATTGGGAATAAACCTATATCTGCCTTTATCTTTACATGTTTATTCTGTGAAATACAGGTTGTCGATACTACTCCTGCTCCTAAATCTTCCTACTCCTCCTCCCTCTGGGTAATGTAATTCTTTTTAAATTAAAGCTTCTTACTTAAATCCGCTGCGCAACAGGTCTTTTAGGCCTTCGTTCCTGTGGCGGAGGTCTGTCAGCTCGGGTCTTTCAGAGTCCACGACGTCGTCGATCAGCTGACGCAGGACCCCCCTGTATTCGTGACCACTACCACCCTCACAGGGCCGCAGCACTGACGTGTATCTGTATATAGAGCATCAACTTAGATTTCGCGCAAGTGCCGATTATACAAAATGTTATTTAAATAGAATTGGGTTCATATTTGTAAGTCAGGCCACTATGGGCTATATACATCTTATATTTTTAAATTTTACATCTGAATTCACTTCAAAAATAAGTTTGGTTTTTCATTTAGATAGTTTCTCTTAAGAGTCCTCCCACCCCTAGTTGCACAATATCACAATTCAATGACGCCTTCCCCTCCCCATTGAGTGGATATAATTTTTGGATAAGCCCTGAGCAAGTATTGTATTTTTCATGAACATAACCACCAATATTATTATAGTTTCAAGGACAATTCGATAATAAATGAACAATTAAGTGTGTAGTCAAATAATAACATTCGTGTCTTCTTTTTTATAAAAGCGTTATTACTATTAGTAACATAGTGTCCTCATAATACCTGAAGATAAAGTTAATATTGACCTATTGCAAAATAATGTTATGTGTACTATAAAACAAATATGTTTTTTACCTGTGCAAAATCTTTCTCATTTGTGAGACGTCTTTCAGTCTTGCCATTATTTTATTTGCTATGTCATTGCATTCCTCAGGTGTCACTAATTTTAATTCCATGTTAGGGAATAAAGCTCCATGATCTTCAAATATGGCTACACTCAGTGTTTCGGCTAGGCCATCTTCATGTTGTTTATTGAATGATACTTCTGTCCCAATCAATGAGTACATATGTGTTGTCAAAGCCAACAGGCTTTCAAGGGAGATATTCCTCTCTTTACGTGTTTTAATAAGTTGACATATCTGAGAATTAAGTATTAGTCATATTAAATGTAACATCATTATAGAAAAAGGTTATAAAAACAAGTTACAAGTAAACTTAACACTGTAATAAAAAATAAAGTACACTTAATATGATTAATATCATTTTGTTTCATACTAAATCCAATGATGAAATAAAAAAAAACAAAGATGTAAATGGCAAGCTTAAATTAATATATGGCAGAATTTTAAAGTAAACTCTTTAAAGTTATCATAAATTATGATTATTATTATGGAGTCTAATCCTAGAACCCCTGTAAATATTAGTTATTACTATATGAATATTAATAGACATCATCTCATATGTATGTGCCTAGCAATGACATATTTATCAAACATTATGTAAAGAAAACTATAACAGGCCTCATTGGTCATAATATATTTCTATTGTTATTTTTGCATTTTAAATAGTTGTTTAGATAGCTTTTAAAAACATATTGGTGTTCTACGCCTTCTTTATATGACAAAAATAATATTATGCTTTATGAAAATGGATAATATCACAATTTTATTTGAGGCATATTAATCAAAATGTATATTAAATATGTTTTAATCATACCTGGTGTAAAACACTTGTAGAATCCCTGCTAGCAGCTAAACTTTGATGCACTTGTCGCTCTAAATTCATTAGAAGCTCCATTTCATTTCGCTTTTGGGACTTCAATGTTTGTACCACACCTAGAGCTTGTTGTAAGACTCCTATATGCTTGTCTATTAAGTCATAGTTACCTGTAAGTAAATACATGAAGTTGCAATATGATAAAAATAATATATTAAATTAACAGTTCAAAGTTTAAAAAAAAATTGTTTCTATTGTGAATGGGTTATAGAGAGAAATATAGCAAACAAGGTACCACAACACTTTGTTTCATAGATGAGATTACCTTTAGAAGCATATACAAATTTCTCCAAACTTTGTGGTGTGACTTTTAGTAATGTTTTAGGCCCCGGTGACTTTTGGACATCGATCTTTGAGAGTTTATTGTACAGGTCAAACATTACTTCCTTTTGTGATTTATTTACCATGTAATCAAATGTCTGAGTGCAAGCATCATCATTAGCATGGTAAATACATCCTGGACTTAATTGTATATCTTCAGGATGTGATATGCTATAATTAAATGGATTAAAAAACTATTATTTTTTTATATAATTCCTTTTGAGTAAGCATATTATAATGTAACCATATTTATTACGGAAGATTTTTTTAAGAAGGGTATATAATGTAACATGAAATTTAAAAATAAATTATGAAGTACATATCTTAAAGACTATCCCATAATTTATAGGTCTGTTTACTTAAAAAAACATCACAATACCATACCAATATGCCATTTAATGTATAGTACTCATGAAAACACTTACACATTGGCCTCACATAGTAGAGACATGTCTACAGCTACATCATTTGAATGACCAGGAAATCTCGGAAGTGCACACATCACTTTGTCCAGCACTGACTCCATGGAATGACTCGTAACCCCACAAAGATCCAATGTGCGATCGACTATTATTAAAGATACTGGGTTTGAACAATTCTATAAAATTTAAGACCATAAATTCCATAAATTTTTTTCAAACATATTTTTATCATATTTAAAAAGAAAATTTCTGTACAGTCAAATTGTCAATTTAGTTTTTATATTACACTTGAGAACCATAAATAAAACCGGAATGGCAAAAATTTTAACATTATTATTTTAAAGTTTTTATTTACCAGCTACCAATAAAAGCCAAATTCAAAACTATGGTGCTCTTTGAAGGATCCATGAAAGAGAAAACAAAATGAAACCTTACACAGTTAAAGATAAATAATATCCATATATTTGGCAATTTAAAGAATAGATAGTACAAAATATTTGTGTCAGAAAATTAAGAAGTGGGTGTTATTGAGAATGATGAGATAATTTAAGATGATTATAAATATTCAAAATAAAAAGGTTATTATGGCAAAATCCACCATTCATCGAGGGGGCTTTAGTCTTGAACAATTGAATGTTAGACAAACAAGGCCAACCAACATATGCCTGGTATCAGTAGCCTATTGAGAGTATCATGAATTGGGTGACATTTTACATATTATTATAAATTCACCCAATTCATAATACTCTCAATAAAACTTATCTTTTATCATTTGACATGAATATTTTTTAAACATTAAGACATCTTAATATCAAATATGCAATAAAGGGTTGTAATAATTATAAGTAAAAAAAGCATTTGAATGAATGAAATGTGTATGTTAAAAACTGATTTTAAATCATTAGTCATAAAGGTTTCTTACATATTATCTATCAACATATACTTTCTTTACTATTTTCAATGCATTATAGTTTAATAACTTTTTCATAAATGTTTCAATTTCCTTTTAAACAATTATACACACCTTTCTCCTAGCCAAACAAACTGGAGAATTTTCCAGCACTCCAGCTATCAAAGAGCTGTAGGCACCCATGTAAAAAATATCTTCTTTGAAATTCATAGAATCGAACATACTGCTCAAACTACTAGCAAGTCTTCTCACTTCAGATCTTTCTTGACTGCTCAGTGTGTATAAATCAATAGAGTTAGACTCTGGTATTAATTTCCCATTAAATGTTGGATACATTTTCTTGTATGGTGGTGTAAGAAATACCACATTGGTTGGCGATATACTGAATATTGGTATGTGTACAACTTCAGTAGCACATTGCTGAAAAAAAAATAAGTAGATTTAGTTCAATTTGATCCATTAATATATTTTTATGGAGAATTTTAATATATGAAATTATATATCAATGAAATTAAGGTGGGATTAAGGGTACAAATAATTTTATCCTTGCTTAGATTAGAGATTAAAAAAATTATAAACACTTTTAATATGTACCTTTTTGCCAATCCACTCAACAAGCATTCCCTCCAGTTGCTTTGTGGCCTCACTTGATGCTTTCCCAGTTGTTATAATATCACTGACATCTTTCCCATCATTGAGCTCCAAATAAACTAAATCCAAGCTTATACAGGAGATCAGAATACAATGTGAAAACTCACTATTATGTATTATTTCACGAATTGTTTCCAACTGAGTTGAGGTTGTTTGGGATATAAATACAGCTTTTTTATGCTCTTTGCTAGAAAACTAAAACAAAAAAATATTTAAGTATGCCATAAAATATGTGCAATATCCATTTTGTACTGAAAGAAAGTATGCTATAAGACAAGTTAATTAACAAATAAAATTATTGTCAACATTCAGATAAATAATTGATACATACATACTTAAGAACATATACATATGAAGACATATAAACATATATTATACACAGATACAATACATATCAACGCTAGAAAGCAAATGTAGTAACAAACAAAACCACTCACAACAAAACCATGCAATAAACATTTATCATGCCAAAAACTGCATAATGTTCTTCAATAAACATTTGTAAAAAGTAAGTTTAAACTACAAGTACAATTTCATAATAAAAAATACCTTTGTTTACATCAGCATATATAGAATGAATCAAAATGAAAATCTTTGTTTACACAATTTTCATTTTTGAAACATTGAAAATTGTGGTACTACAGTACCCAGGGATGTTCAAGTGGGTATAAGCATTATTTTAATTTTATTTGGTGATAAGTTTAGATATTTTTTATTTGATAAAAAATTATGTATAATAGTGTACATTATTATAACCTATCACATCTGTAAAAAGTTAATGAAATTGAGACTTTACCTCAAAAGGTGACAAACTTTTAACAGCAACTGCTCCTCCAGCTAAAAGATTAAACAGCCCTCCATCCCAATGTAGACATTCAGCACTGGTGTCATCTAAAAACACAACAGCGCCGATAATTCTGTTAAAAACTTCGGACCACCAGGCCTTTCCAAATTCCTTCGGAGAAGCAGTCGTCATTATAGAAAATTATTAATGAAACGCGATGTAACTGTAGTAGCTTCACGTAATATTAATCATAATATGTCATCAATAAAATGTCAATTTTATGTCTCCTACATGTTAAGTGATCAAATATCAATACATAAACTTAATTTTAATAATACATTCACAAGACTTGAGTTGACACTGTTGACTCTAATCAGGGTCAACAATGTTAGAACCACAGAGTACTTTTATAAATGTACTCTGTGACTCTAATCAATATGATTTGTTTGACAGTACAATTGACATTCCGATATACATTGCGAGCACTGTCCAACAGGATATAAATTCGTATCAGTAATGTTTTTTAAACGTATATAGTGATAGATATTTAAATCGGAACGAAAATATAGTAACGTTACGATGACATTGAAGACATTTCAATAATTATGATATTAAATAAATTACGTTGGATCACCTGATTAAAGTACCGCGAGTGCCTTACCTTTAAAATGTAAACATTTCTGAAAACCTTTTTGCGTTCTGCTGAAAGAACTATATTCATATTCTGATCAAAATAGTTGTCATCGTAGGGATTAAATTAGGAATGTGTGATGCAAATTTAAGTTATTTAAATGTGATATTTAGTTACATTTAAACGCGACCCAATAATTTGAACATTTAGTCGAAAATGCGATATCTAGCAAAATCAGTTCATTTGCGAAGATTGGAGTTAAATGAAATCATCTTTAATGCTTTTGACTTATGTATGTTTTTAAAATAAGCATTTAAGAAAGAACTATTTAACTGTATTAAGTTCCGATCAGCTTAGGCTCATAAAACACAAACCAGTTACAAACGAAGACTGTTTCAAAGACTAGTCGTCGTTCTCAGTAAAACGGTTAATTCCGATGTTAAAAAAAATGACGAACTATGTTTACTAACTAAATTATTATAATTTTTTTATAAATCTTCTTCTTCTTTTTCAAATGCCTCTCCACTACTGAAGGTTGGCTGTCAACTTAAAAAATATTTTTCTATCTTGCGCCAAACGGAACAGGTCTTCCACGTTAGCGATAATATATAATTATAAATCTTAAAAAACTAAAACTATGTTTAAACTCTAACGACGTAAACAAAAAATAAGTAATCTTCATGTATGTACGGCCGCTTAGCGACACCTATAATATAGTTGCAATAAACCAGTGGCAGAACACAGACGTTTCATTTCGCATAAGTTTTATTAAAGTTAAATACAGTCCAAAACAAACCTTAAGTCAAACAATGTACCATTGATAAAGTGTAAAGTGACCATAGGTCCCGTTTTGAACGGGACAGTTTTTTATTCCGGCCACCTGTTCCGTTGTCCCCAGGCAAAGCTCCGAGACGCAAAATAGTGAATAATTATAAGTCACGCTTCGGAGTAATTTCTAAATTTACTCGACAAATTCCTGCGAGTTTGCAATTTGTTATATCCCAACATACCGAGCATAAATAGTAATGCATACAGCGAAGGATGAGATGGATAAACACCGTAAAGCCTCTTACCCAGAAAATTATTTTGAACTCGTTCTTCGGCTTTCGTCTGTCGAATAACGTATTTTAGGTTTTTAAATGCTTGCACGTTGTCACTATGAGGTTTCTTAAACTTACGTCTTTATTAAAACTGACTCCTAGATCCCGCATCTCTGAGATTCGTTGAATAGATATTGCCTTATACTTAATCGGGTTGCGTGCTGTACTGTACAATGGAACATTTGGATACTTTAAAGTATAGCTTGTTTTTTTGACTCTAGTTGATTACTTTGTTTATGTTTTTTTGTAGTATGTTACAGTCCGCAATGACTTTCACTGCAAGTGACAACTTAAGGTCGTCTGCGAAAAGCAGACATACCCCGGTCAATAACCTGTAGGAAAACATTGGCCATTAGGAGAAATTGCCCCAAATTACTTCCCTGGCGTACGCCTGAATAAGTGAAATAAGTTTCCGATTCATAACCATTATAATCAACGTATTGTTGCCTATTCTTCATATAGCTCGCAAAAATTTAAGTAAATTGGGAGTGACCATCAAATTTTTCTAATAGTAGGTACATCTTTACCAATTGTATCGAACGCTTTTTTTTTAATCTAAACAACCGACATCTACTGTTAAGTAGCAGTGCTGTGCTCTGACCTAAAGCCGTGCTGTGCGTAGAACACTTTGGGTTGCCGCGAACACTCCGCGATGTATTGCTCACTCGAGCACCTTGGCCAGTGATGACAGTAAAGTCATTGGTCTATTACTACTTACCTGCGATTTTTTATGGCCTATGAGAAATGATTGATGTTCCAAGTATTAAAAATATATCGCAAAGGTTCCGCGAATACTCTTCCAGTCTTTTAACAGGAATGCCGGCATGCCATCCGGACCAGCCGAATGTTTCGGTTTTGTGTCAGGGCACTTTGTACGTCCTGTAAATTTAAATTTGCAGTGTGAACCAGTTTACTTCGTATATAAATAAATGCTGCTCGTTAGCAGCATTTATTTATATACGAAGTTATATAAATAAATGGTGCTCGTTAGCAGCATTTATTTATATAGCAGCAAATTATTCTTTATGAAAAAAAGCAGAAAATTAGAACAACCGAGGTTCAACAAGCAATCACTAAGCGAAGTCCTCCCCTTTCATGTTCGCTTTCGTCTGGAGTCCCTATTTTAATTGAAAAAAAAATTGTTCAAGCATCGAGACCTTGTCAATCAACTCCGCGCCGCTGCCGTTAGTACACGTTTCACAGCTGACAGCAGAAGGAGATATTGTCGATATCCTTCTAGCTTGACTCGTTTACAGTTTCGATAGCACCGTACTTACCCTCTTTGCCCTATGCAAGGAAATAAATCTATAATTTATATTATATTCTATTGATCTTATCCCGTGGTAAGATCAAAGGAATATAAAAATTATCAAAGGAAATAAGAAATGATTACAGAATCATCCCCAATCTCTCAATATCATTGACACAGCAATTGTAAATGAATTGTTTTGTCAAATAATTTTTACACTAGCCAGGAACTTTGGTTCCTATGGCCAAAAGATGCTTGATTAGGAAAGAAAGGAGTCTATCGCAGACAGAATTTTTGAGACTGTTTTCTCTGTAACAACCTGCAGACAAACAATAGTCAGTGTTTCTTCCAAACGGCAATGTAAAAGATCCACCTAGAGGGACACCAAGAGTGACGGCGGAAACAAGCATCCACCCGAAAATACGATGGTTACTGGGCACACATCCCTGATGCCCATTTTAATTCACTTTAAGTGGTGCAAAAAATTCTTTCACCTTAATGAAATTTACCAATATTAACTCTTAGGAGAAATGAATCTTAAAATATATCCATTACAATAGTCACAAGATCATTTGTGACACATCTAGGGTTATACCACATAGTTCTATTACACAATATTTGTCAAGTAGAACTATGTGGATTAATATTTGATAAAAAGATACAACTTCAGAGAAAAAATGGGCTGACAATTTTTGATACAATTTTATTTAATTAATTTTATTGTTTTGTCCTTAACAGGTTACTAAAACAATTTAAGTGTTTCATTATTTTATTTTCCTTACAATACACAATTTTGTAATCTATACATGGACAACTGAAATTTTCTCTAACAATAGTTTTGACAGTAACAACATGGTTTAGTGTTCATCTTCATATCCACTAGGCAGGGCATTGACGTGGGGGTTGTGGAAGAGTGATTTTTGGCCATCACCCCATGGGAACCTCTGAAAATATAAAAAAGAGCAATTAGCCCAGATTGAAAAATTGAAAAATTAAAAAACTGACAATAAATAAATAGAATATTATTGATCACAAAAATAGTTTTTTTTGTAACTATTGATCAGTAACAATTTGGGATTATTAGGACTTCGTTGTGGAGTGCATTTGGGATAGAATCACACCATTAATAGTCATTCCAAATACAAAACAGTACAGTCTCTTTATTTAAGTGAATGTTTTAAGTGTTATTAAATCACCATAGAATGAAGAGAACAATTTGTTTGCTCACTTTATCTTGTTCCTAATGATTCTAAAATAATAAAAGTAGTTTATACTGGTATCATCATATCTTTTGATTCCTTATTGTTGTGGTCTTTGTTATATGATGATTGGCACAATTGATTGAAATGGTCTCACTTTAACCCTTTAAGCAATTTGCCTGTACAGTGTATGTGCTAGCCGAAATTGGCCTCATCTGGTTTGTCCGTATGGCCTACGGGCATCAATATTTTCTCCTTTTCTTTTCTGGTTTGCATTAAAAGTGAAAAAAAAACTTATTCTATTAAGTATGGTACTTAATTATATGCAATAAAAAAATATGCCTTTTTTGGAAGCATTTTTGGTAAAATAATTAATCGCTTAAAGGGTTAAACCAGGGGATATGCAAATTTAAATTACAAAACATAATTTAAAAAAACACTAAACTGACAGATTTAAAAAATACAAAAAACAAATATGTCTCAGTTCAATAATTAATCAATTTAAAACTTATATCTATTGAAATTATAAATTATAGGTCCAATCACCTTTGTGCGAATGCGCATGTATTCATAAGGGACAAATGGTGGACGCTCATGGTGTCCCTCTGCATGCCCAAGATAAGCATTAAGCATGCCTAAACCTACAGCTGGGAATGCTACGAAGAAAGACAGATTCCTCCACAGTTTGTAACCACCTGAAGAAAAAAATATAATTATTTTTTTAAATGAAATAGAATTTTATTGTTTTGGTCGGTGTTCTTTAAAACTATGTCATATCTCCTTCCATTTTTAATTTGATATATTAATTTGTAATGACAAATTAGTAATTGTAACATTACTATTTTTACCAATCCATCTATTCAAATCCCATTACATTTTGTATGAATCATTATAGAGAAAATAATTAATTTATAGAAGCCAGCTCACAAACCCACCCTATTAACAAGAGCCAGTGACTATTAAGAATTATTTTAAAATACACCCATCTAAACCAGGTACACCTGTGTGACATGTTTCAAATTTATAGTCTACTGAATAAAAGGTATTTTTCTAATCTTTGTTTTAATGAGGAATTCTAAAATTAAATGGAGCATTAATATTAGAGACCTTTTTATTAAGCAATAAATGTATATTCCTCTAAATAATAAATAACACATGATTTCACAACTAAACCGTTAAGATTTGTTTGCCTATGGTGTGTGTAATGGTAAGAGCGAACTTAGCAAAAATATTGTAATATTAAATAAGCAAGAACTCGGATATAAGTTCTAACTTATCGCGATGATAATCTGCTGTCCTTTATGATTTTTTGTCTGTTATAAAGTATATGTGCAATTTTAAAACTGATAAGCCTTGAAAGAGGGTTATGGGATTACATAATTTTCCAGAGTAGAGAGTATTTTAATATTACCTCCGTGTCCACCAGCTGAGGCAGCAGTAGACATAGCTCGCGCTTGATTTTTAAGGTACATGTTCGCCGCCCGGTGTAAGAGAGAAGCCATTTTCGTTAAATGAAATAATCAACTGTGGTATTGAACGTAAAAACAATTTTACTTGTCAAAGAGAACTGAAAAATAAAATCGATGTTGTGTTACCAGATACATAAAAAGACTAAAGAAAAAGAAAAAAATGAAAATTTACTTTATCAGTAAATAGTAATTTAAGAAGCAAAGTTTTGAAAATATTATACCAAATTATAAACTACTGACTAATAAAAGATTTTCCAGTTACTATAAGACGAAAAAGCTTTAATGTATTGTAAAATAATCATATCATTCGTTCATGATATCGTTAATATTAAAACAAATTAAAATTTTATTTAAAATATCATTTTATTTTAATTAATTTGGTATTCAAATTTTTACTTGCAGTATTGTAATATGTAAAAGTAACTCAAATTCCATCTATTGTTCATAGATGGCAATATAGTTAATTTTATTAAAGCCGTCAAGCATGTTATGAACAATCTTTCAATATGTTGTAACCTCAATTTCATGTTCACTATTTGGTTATTTTATTTAATTAAACATGAAAAACAGAAAGAAGAAAACTATATCTATATCTATTTGATCACTTTTTCTTATTTTTTAATGATTCTTAAATAATACTAGTAACAATATTTTAGCCATATATGCTGTGAATCTCGCAGTAAAGAAAATCATGCTCGATTTTCATGTTCTACATGCACAAAAGTCATTATTGTGAAGTAGACTGTTAAATAAAATTCACTTTTAATTTTGTTTGGGTAATTTAATGTTAGGAAATGTATTGTAATGTATAAGATACGACCAGAAATCTAATGTTATGGGAAGATGTCTTTTATGTCGGTATTTCATATGTTTCTTAGTTTCCTTTCTGGTTCTGATTTGACTTAAGGAAAACTTGTCATAATTTTTTTTATATTTTATTAACTGTACGCTATATTTATACAATATTGTATTTATCAACTTTTCTAAAATTAGATGTGAATAGTAATCCTACCCGCGGTGAAATGGTGTTCTTCATACTATCAATTTCTTCACAGATTTTGCTATTTTTATAGTTCTATTTGGCTACATAATAATTCTTCAAGCAGTATGTATTCAGTTCCGTCGTGAAAAGTAATAAAAGTAATATATTACTGACAGGGGCGGCTCTAACTCGTGTAGCGCCCGTGTGCATTGCACACCCTGCACTATAGGTTAAGCCGCCCTTAATTACTGAGCACAGATATGTTCCATCTTGATCTTTGGATGGGAACTGTACTACAAAGCTTAAAACACTGCTGTCAAGGGTAAGCCTTATGGTAAGCATATTGCTTACCATAAGGCTTTGAGTTTATTTATCTCGACACTTGAACTCTCTCAATTTATTGAAATCCGCTGCTGAACATTGGCCTCTCTTATAACACGCTAAGAAAGTGGTCCTCAGATTGTTTTAATCAAATGTTCTCAGTCACCTTGTGAAGATCGTCGCACTAATGAGTATGAGGCTTTTAGCTACTTTTTGCTGAAGCGCTGCATCCACTTAAGAATTACTCCGATAGTCAGTTATGCGGCTAATAGAGCCAACCTAGTTCCTCTTTAGCTAGCTGACCATAATATGATTTCCCCAACGAATTTTCTCGTTCTGGATTCAAACCCTTCAGAGGGATCCTGAGCCTACCTCTCACCATAGCCGGCTAAACGACTTCAAATTTTCGTGAATCATCCGTAAGCGTCCACGTCTCGGCTTGATATGTCATGACTGTAGGCGACGTTGGCATGCACATGTTACTGACATTTGTCTTTATGTTCTTTAGTATGTTTTAAAAAAGACCAGACTTAATTTCCTCAATCATGTTCAATGCTGTATTAGTCAGGTGGCTGACTTTGCTGTAGTTGTTTTTACTCATTGAAATATTTTCTCGCGGTAGTAGACGTTACTAAATATTACAAAAATAAAACCGGCTGTAGTTTTCTTGACAGTGCTATTTACTATTGTACTGCACCGCGCTCGTCACCTAAGAGATTAATGATGGTACATCTCCGTGTCCAATTTACCCTTGTAACTGAAATACGGTAGTGCTTCGATATTACCGTTTGGCGAAAGAACAATTGGCTTATTAAAACGATTGAATAATTGGCACCATTTTCTATAAGCCTCTTGTAACGGGATTAGCTTTGTTCGTCGGTAACTTGACCAAGAAAACGAATATGCAATATAACACTATAGAAGTATTTTATCAATGTCGGCAATTTTATTACTATTAAACAATTTTTGATATATTATATTTTATAGTCGTGTGCAGACATAAAAATAGAAAATATTATAATAATATTAACTATTTCAAATAGACAAACTAGAACTAAGCCGCGGAAACCTATACCAATTCCTGGATCCTGAGATTTATGACGGTTTAAGATCCAGCCTTAAGGTTTATGTAAGCAGTGGCGGTACAATCATACAAGCCCAAAAACCCGCCTGCCCTACTATGGAGTAAAATTTATAAATCTTAATTAGCACATAATTCCCGAACAATTTATTTTTAAATTTGAGCGTTGCGAGAATAACCTTAAGTCTGGAAGCATAAAATTCAACTGTTGTTACGAATTCATCTACAATAAGCACTAGAATTTTCTACAATTGCACTAGTCTTCAATCACCGGTTGATCGAACGTCGGGAAATGGTTCGAACCGCTGTCGCCAAGAACAGCGTCGGATGGCTCTTCAATTAAAGGAAAATGACGTTCCAATATTGACTTCGGTGACATCTGAAACGAGACGAATCAACGTTACTCAAATATAAAGTGTAACAAGCAAGTTATGACTAAGTGTAGTAAACAAGTTTTGTTAGCTCAATTAAATACAAATAAATACAAATAACAAGGCCGTGGTAGCTCAGTCTCGGGCGCTCGCTTTTAATTCAATATACTCGAGTGACCTGAGTTCGAATCCCGGTTCCGGCACCAACGAATTTAGTAATTTACAATTACCAATTTTAAAAGCTGATTTACCTCACGATGAGCCGTTATTTTTTATTTTGAGCACGTGCTCAACGGTAAAGGAAAACATCGTAAGGAAACCTGCATATTTTAAGAAACAATAAAAAAATATATCCTAAATATGTGAAGTCCCTCAATCCGTAATGCGGCCGCGTTGCGGTCAGTGTCTTTGGACCCTCTGTATAGAGGAGGTAGTCCCAGCAGTGGGACATGTATAGGCTGCTGTGTTGTGTATGTGAACACAGTACCGC
>DWHO01002122.1:0-13887 GCA_018247575.1 Eurytides lysithous rurik | reverse complement strand
TGCACCTGTGTCTGCGCAAACGCTTGTGCACTATAATATGTCCTGCGCACTTGGCTGATCTCTTGTAGATCGGCCGCTGTGGCCGGAATCGGTCGGGGCGACCTTATTATTATTATGACTTATTAACTTTATACTCCACTATTTTATTAATAAATGTTGTCTATAAATAGTTTATTTATTATATATTCATAGCGACTATATTTTCCATCTACGAATAGATTAACCCCTTCGCCGTCAATATATATATACATATTAGGGCATATGAATTAAATAGGCTTGTCGCGGGGTTAGACATTAATTCGATCTACAACTTTTCCAGGTATAAGTCCAAAGGACTCTTCGTCACGCGACAAGTTTAATGGATTTCAATTAAACACTCTCCGAAGTAAACTTATGGCTTCGTTCGTATTTTATTTATTATAGCCTTAGCATGCCCAGAGCCGGGAACTGTTTGTGGATTTCACAGTTGATTATGCCATTTAGGAATCGAACTCGAAACTCAGCGCGTCGGCGCGCAATATGAGTGATATCTACAGATTATCACGCAGGGGACTAATTCATCAATGCAGTCTATGATGACTCAATAGTATTCGTCAATCCATAACGCTCAAAGAACCGATGCTCATAAGAAAATTACTAAGACTTCCTCATAACCGGGCGCGCTCTTACAGTACGTATTTGATGATTAGGCCGTTAAGTTGGTACCGGAGCGTTAGCCTGCGTACCAAACTATTTTTGTAAACACCAAATCCACGTTCGATATTTTCCGATGAGTCAAAATGGCGTCCGACGTCGAAGCGACTTATCAGTTTTCGATAACGCGATAACGTACGGGGAATTGAGGTTAATGCAGCTCTTTGTACTATGAATATATTCAATGTTATACCGTGCAAAAAATAATTTTTTGAACGGCTAACTGTATTTAAATTGAATCTATCATTGCGATAGGTTCATTGAAATGGTGCAAACATAATAAAAATAAATAGTTTGTATTTATTCTCTCTAACGTTTTTCCTTTTGTTTGTTGGCCTGTTTTTTTTCCATTTCAAAAATTATAACTAAGCAAAAAACCATAATATTCCGTTCCCTAATAATAACATTGACTAAATTTTGTAAAATATTACGGATAATTTGTGAAGTGATGGAGACAGTAATGATATAGTATATCTAAACTTAGCAAGAAGCAAATATTACAAACGAGAAAACGTACAAGCCGTAAATATTTACATACATCTATATAGTAATGCGTGAAGAGAAAACTTTTGACCCCTTTTACAGCCGTGCCTTTTGCGCTCGTGGAGGAGAATAAAATTTGGCAGAGTTATAGTTTATAGTTATAGTTTTGTGTGGATGTTATTCATAAAATGTATATTAAATTATATGTGCTAATTCGTTCGTTTACGTTTACACTATTAATGTCAAGCACTTTATTTGTCAAATCATAAATGTCATAGTCAAAAAACTATATTATTCAATCACTAAAGAGGACTCTCAAGAAAGCCTCCTTGGTCGATTTCGACCACCAAGCGATCGCTATTATAATACAAATATTTAGATGGACAGATATATGGATATGATCGTTAATTAATAAATCTAGTGTATTGGAATCATCTCTTTTGTAGAGTTTTATATAGGAAAATTGTCTGACTCACAGCTTTCCGATGGAAACTCCGTAAGCAACAATTTGTTGAAAGAACATGCTGATATAATTATTGGTCACTTGTTGTACGAAATGAGTTTGAACATTATCAATAGACAGAGATAACGTTGACACACTTAAGGTGAATCATCGCGCTTTTTACAGTCATTTACGTCATGTCATCAACGTAGCAAGCGAACGAGGTAAATTAAAATGACAATGAAAGACATGTCCTTTCAGCCATCTATGTAAACGTGACTTCGTTCATTATAATTACCGTGCTGTGAGACAGTTAACCCTATAAGTTTTCTATATTCTGTAGCGAACCATTATCTACGTATATCTGTTAATAATATCAAAAAAAAAAATCGAAATAGCGTCTATGTTTGTTACCTCTAAACTTGAAGACATACATATTTAAATGCCAATAAATCTTTTGGGACAAAGTTTCTTAGGGGACAAAGTACAAAACGAAGTCGTTCGTCTGATAATAAGTAACACGTCTGCCCATAACAACACGGCAAGATAAAGAAAGGTTTTGACGATGATAAAGCCACTCAGCAGTTGCTCCCGCTGCTGAACGGGCCAGCTCGAGCCGGATAAGTACCACGACCTCACAGAAAATCGGCGTAAAATAGATATGTTTGTGCCTCCACATTTCATCCGGTGAATGATGTGGTCGAGAGCCCTCCTCCTCCCTTCCCTCTTTTCAGCCTCCTCCTCCCCTCTCCCTTATCCCTTGCAAAGTTCCCACCTTAAAAACCAGCAACGCATTTGCGAAGCGCTCAACGTTGCAAATATCTATGAGCAGCAGTTATTCATTTTATCATCAATCGGTTATTTTTATCGCTTTCCTTCAGGTGGGCCGCTTGCCCGCCTACTCCATAAATATTCCCGCGCAGCACTCGTAGTAAGATATATCCCTGATCCAAGTAATGCAAGATTATCCTTCAAACCTGAACAGTAGTGTCTTGACGTTACTACTTGGCGGTAGAATAAGTGGTGTCACCCCGGACGGATTCTACATAGGAGTCCTACCATGTACGTACGCATTGCTGCTTCTTCAAAACTACTGTGTGTACTACTATTTCTCTACTATTTCAGACAATCGAAAATTCTAGAATGTCCGTTGGTTCAGCTAGTATCTATATTTATAAAACAATTGGGGTGGATGGTGTCTGTATGTCTGTTACCTAAAACTTCAAAACGACTCAACGAATGGTAATGAAACTCCGATCTAAGGCTGATTATTTAAATTCAAAGATTTAACAGTTCTTGAGACATAGGACCACTGTTTACCTAGCAAGTTATTGATTAACCAAGAAGTTAATGTGATATGATGTACAGCATATCAATGTATTCCCAACTTTAAATTACTGAGTAAGCATAAATCACTTCCTGTTTTAAGTCCACCATAGTTTTGAATACATAACTATTTTACACATTATCAGTATGTTTGTTATGTTAGATATAACGAGAGGCTAATGCACATAGAATACAGTAAGAGGCGTTGTTAGACATTATTAATCTTTATAAGAAAAACACGAACATCATCCGTTTAAGATTGATGAGATGATTCTCTCTTCGCACAAAAAGATTTTTTATAGTAAATTATCAAGGAAGGAACCAAAATTCGGTTCACAAATAACAAAGAGCATAAACTATCTAATTAATAAAAATGTAACAAAACGGCCGAAGTCATTGGACTCTGAAGTAACCGAGAACCGGTTATAGTTTAATGTAAAAATGGCGTTATTACTTAACATACATGTTGCGGATTATTCCACGCAAATCCGTTTATGAGTTCCTAGTCGTGATCTAAATCGTAAATAATATCATTTATTTAGATATCCTACGTTGATTTGAGAGGTGGATTAAAAAAGAAACCGTTTGTAAACGCTTATAATTATATGAATAACGGTTAAAACTGAAGCACCTCTTACTAAATCACTTTATCAAATAGATGTTTGTATATATGGTATAATGGTTAATAATATAACTGTCGTGATAAATCACTCGTAAACACTTACAACATTTATGGCATGAAGTGTCCTCGTTGAAATCTATGAGTTTTATGAAAAACATGAACTCTCTTTCTAATAAATGAGAATTTTTTTTATGTGTTGATATCAATTGAAAAAGTTTTTATGCAAATACGTTTGTAAGAATTTAAATAATTTTTTTTAAAGAATCCCTTATTGATATTAGAAACATGTAAAGGTATAATACAATTAAAAAACTTAACAATACTTTTTTCATATATGTATAACATTAATTTCGTTCGACTTTAATGTCATTACAGCTGTTGACAATCAAATAATCACACCACACAAAAACAAATGGCATCTTAGTCAAAGTTTTTTGTTTTAACGGTACACCTAAACTAATAAACCTTTGTATATCAACTGGCCACAAATCTAAGTTCAAAGTGCGCATAATTTAGTGATTGTAAAAAAGTGCAAAGGTGAGGTATTGGTTTGGCCTTATTTTACGCGGTAATAGAAAATTATCAGCATGGTATTTATTTGTAATATAGTTTTACAAATAAAAACCAAACCATATTGTTTTACAAATAAAAAACTATATTACATTACGTCTCCCAAAATTAAAAAAAAGAAACGTAATACGGAAATATACAAACTAATCGAAGCCTATAACAATGAGCCTCTAGAAGAGAGTTGTTTAGACCGCCGCCATCACATAGGGGTAAAGCTAATAATGAAATTGCCACACTGTTTTATTAATCAAGCTCGTAAAAATCGGCCTTACACTTCATAAAACGTTGATTTTAAAAAATCACCATATATATACACATATTTCTATATAAGACATGTAATTTTCGTTCAAAATACATATTAAACAGGTCACGGTATAGGATAGATGTATATAATACATATAAGTACATTATAAGGTCGTTACAGGCCATTATTTTCGTGATACGTTTTACTTTCATAAGTAATCACTTTCGTGATTGTGATTGTAGTTTATTGTTTTGTTACCAGTACACCTGTCGCCTATCGGAACGTACTGGGCGTTTATCCGGCTGGCTAGTACAACGAACGGGCAGATAAGTTACTTAAATACATACGTTTTCTCAGAAATCCGTCCCTAGTACACACTAGGGACGGATTTCGGGGATGGCCCTGGGGCCTCCACAAAAGAAGAGCACCGGCGAAGGGGGGAGAATAGACTTCGAAAATGTTCCATATTCCAACGAGTAAACACTAATAGACAATTTTCCCTTTGATATTTTTTTTCGCTGTTTTACTTACAGTAATTGGGACAAACATGACAATATGTTACTCGATTTCAACGAATCTCATCAACGATCTTCCGCCTAAAAACCTCGAGAAAATAAGAAGGAAGCCGTTCGTTAACGCTAAACCTTAATTTAGCATAATTCTTGTTTCTGATAATGTTTATATGTTCACTAAAGAATTTACTTGGTTTCACAAAAAAAAAGATCTATTGAAAAACTCGATTGAAAAAAGTTATGCATTTGATTTGGAACATAACTAGGGTCAAGGGGGCCTCCACTCATTTGTTGCCTTAAATCTTTCTACATCCGGCCCTGGGTGTACTTTTTTATTTACTTATTATCAACGAGTAAAATTCTGCAGTGTTTTTAATTGCAGAACTTAAAGAGACCAATTCGTTATCATTCTACCCTCCAAACCTAATATTCATAAGTATATTATATTGAAAAATCATCTTAAATAAATGATTGGGGCTTCTTATTGCGGCCAAAAATGATTTAATTTGTTTACGATGAATATTAGATACACACACAAATAAAAATGAGTAAATGAGTTTATTTCTCAATGTGCTTGTTAATATTTTATTAGTGAAAACGATTTATCAAGAAAAGGATTAAGATATCCAAGGCTTAAAAGCCAACATTAGCAATATGTATTTGCACTCGATTTCGTTTATATATAATATAACACTATTTTAGTAAAATACTTTTAAACTTTTGTTATTTTTCTAAATGCGTTTTATATGTGAGACTCGTAAATAAATAAGTGATATAATCAATTATAGTTACGTTCTAATATCATACGTAGTTGACTTGTGTAAAATTAAAGAAAAACTTTATTTATTTATTTTTTTAATCAAGACCAATCTATATTTAATTTGGTAGTTCGTTGCTCAAGCACAATTTTGTCAACATTCTATTGTATCCACGTTATCAGAATTGAACATATTTTGTTGGCACACAATATATAATCTTTTAGGGCATAGATAAAACGCAGTGCAGCGAACTTAGAAAAAATCCAAAATAGCTTAATTCACAATATAAAAGCACTCACCGCAAAGAATAGGTTCGTGAAGAACAGTATGTATTTAACTAGGAATTCACCGCAGCCCATCTTTAAGGTTTTGAATAAACTCGATTGAAAAACGTATTACAGGTGCGTCCGCGCCGAAATCGCTTATAACACTGATTACGTGCGATGGCTGCCACAACTAAGCAAGATATCAACGATAGATAAAACGACGACGTGTGACGCGGGAGAATGGTTTCGAACTAATGGTATTATTTTCCAGTGAATTATTGATTTAGGTACGATTACGATGACAAATAGATGATTCAAATGTTACTGTAAATTAATTTAACGAGAACATCGGTTTTTTATAGCTATGAAGCTTATAGAGAAGTTATCGGAGCATTTAAAGTCTCTACCCTAGCCTAGGGGATTGTTGGAGTATCCAAAGTGCCCTTAAGTGCTTGTGTAAAACTTTACAGGCCTACCATAGGGGTTATTTTTCGAATGTCGCTTCCCTTCGGCTCTGAATTGTGCGTTCGAGCTTTTATTTTGTCGATAGGCACTTTTCTCTTTAGATATAAGGGCTAAATAGACTGCAGTCACTGAGGGCTTTTAAAGATACATGTTTTAATAAATTGGAGAAATTATTTACTGAGTCCACGTGGGTTGACATCACAATGTGTAAGCACTACTGTATGAAGCGCAATGTTGTCAGCATAATTACATGCCATAATATATCTTTATTTTAAATATCCCCTTACTGAAAAAATGGAAAATCTAAAAAAATAAAAATCCAACAGATTAGAAAAAAAAACAAGACTAATAGATGCTTTACGATTCAGTCTTTCACTAAAATGGCGTTGGGAACCGTCGCTTAGAGCGATTTGAAAACAAAAGATGGTCATTAGTGGTAATAGAGTGGAGTAGACCAAATGGAAAAAGAGACAAAGGGTGACACAGGAAAAAGTGGAGTTTAATGGCAGGAAGAGATTGAATAATGATATCGAAGAATAGAAGAGCTATGCTGGAGGAGGCCTTTACCTCCAGCATAATTCCAATTCTCACTATTCTTCCCTATCGTTATCCAATTATAGAAGTAGGGTTTCTCAACCAAGAAGATGAAGTAAAAGTGAAAGTGATTCAACATACTGTACTTTAATTTAATTTACTTTATTGCACATTAAGCGCATCTTAATTTTATGAAATAAACAAGTCTTAAAAAAGGAGATTCTTGCCGTTAGATTCTTCAGAGCTAAAATCTATGAAAATTTAAAGAACGGACGTTTAAAAAAATCGCCTTCTGAAGCAAATAACTTTCTATTCGAGAACTGAAATTTCGGTTTGAATGAAACTGAGCATATCCTGCGAAACTTTAGTTAATACAATATCATTCCAATATAAGAACAGTAATAATAATAATGTCCTCCCGACCGATTTCGGCCACGGCGGCCAATCTACAAGAGATCAGCCAAGTGCGCAGGATATATTATAGTGCACAAGCGTTTGCCCAGACACAGGTGCACGCACTCTCCCTTTACCCTCATGGGACTGATAACTGACACGACCGGAGAGAGATAAAGCGCAGAGGCGGTGAAAATAAACCAACCTCTTAATAACGACTTCTCCAAGCCACCGCTAGATGGCGTCGATAAGAAGCCGGGACCGAATTTTTACATGCCCATCCAACGCATGGATTATTTTACTTTTCAGGCAATTAAATGTTCAGCCAAAATGCCATAACCAAACTAAGAATAACAACACAAAGTCATTGCCCTCCGCGGGATTCGAACCCACGACCTCTGGTTTGTTAAGCACGGGCCTGTACCACTAGGCCACAGAGGCAGTTGAACCGCAGAGGTCACAAAGGTTTCATATACAAGATAACAGCAACGGCTTTAATGTCAACCCATGGTGAATAAATGGGTGAGGTCTTTCAGGGGAATACAAACGAATAAAAGTCTTTCGTGTTTTGTATCTCACACTTTTGTAGTGATGGGTTTGTAGAGGTCAGTTTGTACAAGTCTGCAATCTTTAGTTATGCGCTAAACCATGAGCAAAGATTTGTTGTAACTTAAATAATGGAATGAGTATTACAATCCACTTACTAAGTATAAGTAATAGTGAATACGAAATACTCTGAAAACCCATTGAGCGAATTCAATAAGTAGAAGCACATACTGTAAAAATTAAATGTGTATCAACCTCGACTGTCGAATGTCGAAATTGCGGTGATTGTTGTTTACGATTGAAAATTGAGAGTGTCGACTCCACGCGGTGACAGGCACCTCGATTGTGTCCACGGCTTTACGTTCGCGCGTCGCTGGCGAGCAGTGCTGATTGCGCCTGACAGGATAATGAGGGCTTCCTCCCGCATCGCGGCGATATAAGAGTATATCGCGGAATTATCTTCCTAGCTGCACGCAGCGTAGGGCACAGTAGAGACCCAAGTCCTATGGCGTTCTAAGACGTTTTTTCACTTTCCACCTATGACGTTTGTACACAATTCTAAGCTACGAAACCGTAGTAATCGGGTATTTGAAACAAATGTTTCAAATTAGCACTGTAACAATCAATTTCTCACATCTATAGAGACACGATTACAGTTTTATTCAGAATTTAACATATTTAGGAAGGAATTTGTATGCGCGTTTAAGATCAATGTTTTGATTTTCCTCAACACGTTGGAGATTGAGGTCAGTACTTTACAATTGTTTACAGCTTCACTTCCTCGAGATGCTTAGTAGAAAAATGTAAAGGGAGTTTTAAATCAATGTTTTTCATCATTCATTATAAAGCGATCAGAAAAGTTACGATTGCATCATGTCAAAAAAGTCATCGCTGAAGTTATATTAAAATCGTTATTTATACTCTTACGTACATATAAACGCGATATGATTTCGTAGGCGATACAAAAATTTATCTATTTACAGCAACGTTCAATGTAACGTGGATAAAAACGGACTAAAAGTAGCGGCGTTATGAAATGTGGACGTATGAATATCATATATGATCTCCGCCTATGTATATCACAGAAATCCATTAGGTTTACAAAAAGTGAGTCAGCTAATTTATTTTGGCGTATTTGTTTTTTTTTTAGTATATTTGAGTTTCTAAAAATCAAATTTCATAAGTATTATGTTATCATAGATATTCATTTCACAAATTGTTACTCTTGGAAATGTGATATTTTTTCTGTATCTGTATGTCTGTCTGTTTAAGAATTTTTTAACCTAACAGTGGCAAATTTCATGAATTCAAAGTTTTCGAAACAGTTTAATCTCATTTTATAAATATTATTATATTGTAACAATAATAATGATATTGCTTTTAAAAATGTTTCATCGTTATTTGCTATTTTTAATTCCTATAGTTCTTAATTAATCTATTATTATGTGTATGTGTTGATAAAGTAAAAAAAAAGAAATACCATTAATAACACAGTACATTTTGCCACACTATAAATACACACAGATTATATTGCCCTTTACAGAGTGGTTCTCAAAATACGCGCCAGTGTGCATGGAGTCAAGCGCCGGATACCTATTGCTTTTAATTTTAAAATTGAAGCTTAACAATCCTTAACCTTGTTCGAGTTTGAATAGGGAGCGTTATTGACCGAGGTTTAGTTCGCTAGGGCTTCAGGTCTTTGTGTCCGCTTCGAGCTAAAATCGGTATTGTACAACTGAGACGTTGGCCTTGAGCAAATGCTTAGGGTGATTTGCGCAGTGGCCGAAAAAGAGGGACGTTTGTACACGCTATATGATTATGATTTCGTGGAAATGTTTCATTCGTTCGATGTGATGAAACAAAATAAAACGATTACTTATAATTTGTACCGTGCTGTTCAGACATCTCTCATGAGGTATGAAATAAGTTTATGATGAAAAAAGATACACTGCAAAACACACAATGCAATTGATCAAAATGGAAATAAAAATGTACAGAATACGAAAGCCAACATTGAATTTTAAACAATTATTGTGGTTTTATTTTGATTTTACGAATCGATACGCAAGAATGCGTAATGCACTTTTTTTCTTGTTTATGTTTTGTATTATAAATGAGATGATGTTTTTATCATACTTACATTAAATTTTGATCAAGATTTGCTTCACATGTCTACGAAAATTTAAAGCAATATAATTGAAAAAAAGTGTCACAATGTTTTTGTCTTGGATGGTAAATAACCTTGTAATATCAATTTACGGTTTTGGAAATAAAGAAAAAATACAAAAAATAGCCGTTATTTTTGTCGTTTATTCCAATATTCATATTAAAAAAAAAGCATTATTTGGTTTCGCTTTCGTATATAATTGGTTATAGTATATGAACCACTAATTTTGCATGTCAAAAACTGGCTTTTCTTTGGATTTAACTTTACTCAATGTTTAATACTGTCGTTAGACATATAAACATACATTTACATATATTTTTAAGAACAAAAGGACCATTTCTCTATAAATGATAACATCGTTTCCATATTGTATGGCGTTGCATATTCTCATTATGTGAAAAAGGTACTTTGTCAATAAAGGTTATCTTTAATGTAGATAGTTTATATAACATACGTTAACATTTAGCATTTAAAATACAAGGGTAAATTTCTATCATGACCCTGAAAGCCGTTTTAATTTCTCTACCACAGTTTAATATCAATTAAAGCTGAACTAACACAAATATACAAAGTTATAATAAAATTTATTATGTTTATATTTCTATTTGACTCGTTGAGCGCCATGCTTGTTATTGTCTATGAGTGGCAGTTTGTGTGACCTATTAATCATCAGGTGTAAATTTACAGGTTTCCTTACGGTCGTCAACTGCTACAACGTCAAGTGGGTGACAAGGGTTCAAGACACGTTCACAGCTGCGAAGATTTTGGCGCTGCTTATCACTTTTTTCGCCAGTCTATGGTATTTGTTCTCGGGTCACACGGAGAATCTCGAGAATATGATGGAGGGTTCAAACACGAAACCCGGTGACATTGCTATTGCGTTTTACACCGGACTTTTCTCTTATTCCGGTTGGAATTACCTCAACTTTGTCACAGAAGAACTGAAAGATCCTTACAAGTAAGTAAATTAGGTTTAATTTTCTACGAAGTAGGAGAAATATCTACAAGCATCTGATGATAAATGATTGCCACCGTCTATGTACATTCGCAACAGAGACTTGAAAATATCTTGCCAGCCTTTACGGCGCGAATGGCGGTTGGTATTTCTCTATTTTCTTTTTTTTTTTCCTAAGTGGTACTGTCTCGACTACAGGTACCAGTTTGTTTTCGTCGACGTGGATCAGGGACTGTTAACAACTACCTTGATCCGATCTGTAAGGAAACTGGCAATCCATACGTATATTTCCATAAAAAATTCTTGGAAGCGATCTTAGAGAAGCACACGGCTCTTGCTTCCCCTAAATTAATCGCCTAAATAAGATAAGAATGATACACAGTAAGGTACACTGCCAGATTGACGACACCGTCGAAAACCATAGTAGTGATCGCAAATCAGCTGGTTCTCCTTAAGGTATTCTAGGCATTGACAATTTATTGTGTACATAATAAAAGAAAACGGAAAGTTGATAGTTAGTAGAGGCCATCTTTTTTAAGATCCGTCCCTACTTTTAACGGGCGTCTTAGAGAATTTCAGAAAAACGCTTATGAATTACAGGACCGGCTTTGTATTAACATCAGTGCCCACTCAAAGGGGTTGACCAGTAACCATGACCTCTAATTAACGTTGCACTTATCATCCAATTAACACATTAATATTTCGTGATAGAATATCTGGTGATAGCGCGCTACTTTTTCTCCAGTAATGGTTCGCATTCTCTGTTTCAGAAACTTGCCACGGGCCATCTGCATATCCATGCCGGTGGTGACTCTGGTCTACGCTCTCACCAACGTTGCTTACTTCGCGGTGCTCACCAACGCCGAGATCCACGCTTCGGAGGCGGTCGCCGTGACCTTCAGCGAGAAAATTCTCGGGGTGGTCGCGTGGATAATGCCCCTATTCGTGGCCCTGTGCACTTTCGGCTCGCTGAACGGCGCGATATACGCTTCCTCGCGTCTGTTCTTCGTCGGCGCGCGAAATGGTCATCTGCCTTTGGCGATATCGCTGATCGACGTGAAGCGGCTCACACCCTTACCCTCGCTGATATTTATGGTAAGACTATTTTATAGTATATTAAGTGCGGTACACTTTATATTTTGTTGCAAATGAACAGCGGCCCAAGGGACCATTATCACTGCCGTTGTTTCTTAACAGCCTCAGTCGCAGTTAGTTTTACGGTTCCTGACTCGTATTGGTCTGGAGATAGTATAGAGACACTTAATCTCACACTTACGGAGTGATCTTTCGATAGAGAATATTAGAATGTAGTCTGCCACACGACCTTATTGTAGATAGCGGTCTTCAGTTTATTTCTCGGTAAATTTGATGACCCGTTTGCCGCAGTTGCTAAGCTATTCATATATACAGCTCATCACAACATAGTTCATATACATAGCTATTGGCTTCGGCGTAGCGGGTCGTGGATTCGATTCCCACCTGGATATTAGTATGAACTGCAAATAACTGTTCCGTATCTGGGCGTTTGTCCATGTTTTTGTTTGCAAACAAAATTGTCACATACATACAACACAAGATATTTCTATTTTAAAATTGAGGCAGCATTTAAAAAAAAACTACACTATTCGCACAATATTTAAAGTCGTAGATTATTGTCTCAGTGACGTTAGTTAATTATGTATTTAGATTTCTTACTTTAAAAAATCACTGCATGCCTGTACGGCATGCTAGTGTCGTCCTCGCCATAGTCCTGTCTATCCTTTAAGATTTAAATAATAGATCATTTCGTGTCGGCTTAAAAAACTTTTTTCATAGACATAATCAAATCATAGTTCTGTGAGCGAACACAGATTAAGATTATTTTTATCTCGCTTTGAATGAAATGCTCATCACATTTTTTTTAACTTTAGCGTATTTAAAAGTGGAATTTATTAATTAAGCACATAGGTATTCGTGCGATATTGAATGTTTTAGCTAACAACAAATTTTCATGTAATTTGAAATTTATAACGACGTATTTGAATTACAGTGCATCGTGACACTGGTCCTGCTAATGTTTAACAACGTGGAGTCACTAATAGTGTACGTGACGGCGGTGGAGGCGCTATTCACGTTGTGCTCCGTGACCGGTCTGCTTTGGATGCGGTACACGCGACCGCAACTTACGCGCCCTATACGAGTCAACCTCCTTCTGCCCGTCGCCTACCTCATTGTCTGCACATTCCTCGTGGTGTTCTCCTGCTTCACGCATCCGATGGAAGTGGGCATCGGCATAGCGTTCATAGCCATCGGCGTGCCGTTGTTCTGCATATTTATAAAGTGGAACAACAGGCCGCAGTGGATGCATTCCGCTTGCGACGCCTTCAACTTGGCCTGCTCGAAAATGTTCCTTTGCCTCCCAGAAGACTCCAAAGAGTTATGATCGCTAAACCGGGCCTGCATTGAACGTAGTCTGTGAATGATCTGATGACGTTGTTTTAGTCTGCTTGCGCTGCGCCTTTTGCAGCGCTACGCTAAATTGAATCTAAATGCAAAATGCATAATATTAAGTTGACAATATTGATTCCTAATTATCTTTAGGCTAAGTTTATAAATGTTGTCTTGTACGATGATTGTAACACTTTTCGTATTTAAACATTCCTAAATATGATCTACTTTTTATTTATAGCCTTATGCATACGTACTTATACGGTGGTAGAGATCAGCAGCTGCTTCCGCTGTTGAATGGGCCGACTTAAACTGGATAGATACCACAGCCTTACAAAATCGACGTGATGTGGAAGTGTTTTTGCTTCCGCATTTTGTCCGGTGAGTGAGAGGGCCTCCCCTCCCTACCACTTTCGCCATCACCTCCCTCCCTCCCCATCCCGCCCCCTCTCCTACCTCCCTCTCACTCCTCCCACCCTCACCC